>JAXGGA010005361.1:0-78989 GCA_038373865.1 Uloborus plumipes | reverse complement strand
AATACAAAACACGATAAAAATATGATTAAAAGTAAAATATTATAAATGCCTATAGTAACCTACAAAGCCTCAAGAATATAAACGAATGCATTAATTTTATTTCTTAACACTCAAGCAATAAATGTAAATACATAAAAGTATTCATCAGTTGTTCACGCTATCTTGCGCAAAATATTTGAAAAAAATGAACTTTCTCTTGTTTAAAATGCTCGTTTTGTAGTAAATTTCATCTCTTTTTTTATATCTTACGCTTTTTATACGTCAAGTAAATAATGAAAAATAATCATTGAAAATTTTGAGTTTGGCTAACTAAAATTGCTAAAATATCTTTTTCAGTTGGTTTAGACGATTGGAGCATCAGCGCGTTGTAAAAACGTCATTTTGGAGTTATTTACAAGCTTTAAAACAGTACTAAACTCAAGAAGATCATTTGTAAGGTAGAAACAAGGGTTAGGATGAAAAAATTTGTTCTTCATTACTATGTACGTTAATTTCAGTTTGTTAAAAAAACATTAACAGCACTAAACTGCTTAAATATCTACTAAACAAAAAACGAATAAAGCAAAAGGAATAGCAAACAGAAGAAAAACATACCCATAA
Organism: Uloborus plumipes; assembly: GCA_038373865.1. Lineage (NCBI taxonomy): Eukaryota > Metazoa > Arthropoda > Arachnida > Araneae > Uloboridae > Uloborus > Uloborus plumipes. The sequence continues at coordinate 78,389 of JAXGGA010005361.1, read as the reverse complement.
AAGTTTTTCATTCACCTGTTGATATATGAAGATAAATTCAACTGAAGCTACCGTGTAGCGTAAGTGACACATATACTAATAAAGCCATATATGTAAATATTACAAAGCATTTGAATGAACTAGCTGAATTCTTCTGTGCTTTAAGACATGCTACCTTTTTAAATTATTAATGTCCTGCATTTTTCAAACTAGGGTAAGTCAATGCAAAAACGATTCTAGAAGAGCTAAACTTAGCCCAAAGGGGCAGTATGCTACTCTAATTTGAGTCTACAGCAATGTCGGAATGTCAGAGTCAGAGACCAATGTCATCCCTCAGTAAATTAGAGGAAGTTTTAAGAAGGTAATATTACAGTCAAGGGAGCAATGTGCGATGCTATATAGGAAAAATACAATCACGTAGGAGGCAAAGACTCTAAGTGGAAGGGTCGTCCAAGGAGCAGTAAAAGACCCTTATTAAGATCAAAGTAGATTGTACATAAAACGTTATAAAATATAACACCAAAGCACTATTTATAAACAGTCGAGGTTCATGAAGTTATATTTTTTTTAACTTGTTTTATTCTATCAGCATACTTTAGTAACTTAATATTTCAGTGTTCATAAATGTTACATGAAACACAAACTTGCACAATAAGTTTCTATTACACATTTTAGCGAACTACTTGTTTAAAATATATATATATATATTAGGGTGTCCCAAAAAAACCGAAAGTGGGAATTTTGCAACGCATACCCTCTAATTTTTTTCCTTTTACATCAAAACAATTGTAAAAAAAGTTTTATGCAATTTGAACAACGGTGCCGACTTGCGTCCGAAAGTGCAAACTAGCCCTTTTTCACTAGGCCAAATCGAAAAAAACTTTTTTCGGAAATTCAAAATTTCATGTTGATAAAACGCTTCCCTAGATCCCAACAAGTCCCAAAAAATCATTAATCCAAATTAAAAAATATTTAGGTACCCCAAACGAGGCTTAAAATTCATAATTTTCTTCAAAAAATAGCTTTTTTCTATGTATTTCGTAAACAACGAAAGATACATTTTAAGAAATTATCAAGATGAAAATATGAAACATAAAGTATATATATTTGAAGTTAAAAATCAACGTAAATAAAGCACAAATAAGGTAGAAAGTACAGCAAATAGCTATTTCAAGGCTACAATGGAGCCCCTTCATCAGTGCAAGAAGCTCAGCAAACAACATTGAAGGTCCAATTTTCGATTACTTTTCCCAACATTTGTGGTCGTATATCGGCAATAACGCGGCGAATGTTGTCCTCCAAGTGGTCAATCGTTGTGGGCTTATCGGCGTTGACTAGCGACTTCACATATCCCCACAGAAAATAGTCAAGCGGCGTTAAATCGCACGATCTTGGAGGCCAATTCACGGGCCCAAAACGTGAAACTATGCGGTTACCAAACGTATCCTTCAATAAATCAATTGTGACACGAGCTGTGTGACATGTTGCGCCATCTTGTTGAAACCACAGCTCCTGCACATCATAATTGTTCAACTGATGAACGAAAAAGTCAGTAATCATGGCTCTATAGCGGTCACCATTGACTGTAACGTTCTGGTCAGCATCGTTTTTAAAGAAGTACGGACCAATTATTCCACCAGCCCATAAAGCACACCAAACAGTCAGTTTTTCTGGATGTAACGGTGTCCCAACATACACTTAAATATTATCATCACTCCAAATACGGCAGTTTTGTTTATTGACGTATCCATTCAACCAAAAGTGAGCTTCATCGCTAAACAAAATTCGCTTATGAAAATCGGGATCGACGGCAATCTTGTTTTGCGTCCAATTCACCAATTGCACGCGTTGCTCAGGTGATCGTGTGGCTTCATGTTGAAATGCCAAACCAAACTAAACATAAATCACTTGACAGCTGACAAAATGGCCGCCAGTTAAAAAAGTTTTGCCAACTTAAAATTCTATACCTCTAAAAAAAATCACCCTCTATGTATAAATGAAAAATGATCAAATAGGCTTTGTGCTGAACTATATTTGAAGTTAAAAATCAACGTAAATAAAGCACAAATAGGGTAGAAAGTACAGCAAATAGCTATTTCAAGGCTACAATGGAGCCCCTTCATCAGTGCAAGAAGCTCAGCAAACAACATGAAAGCTGTAAGAGAACTGAGCGCGAAGCACGTGTGCCCCGGTATTTATAACAAATGGGCGAGTGCGCTTGAACTCACAACAAAGCGGGAAAACACCGACCAATCAGCGATCAGCGAAACGCCAGGAGAGCGAAGAAAAGGGGGGAAGGCGGCAAAGGAAAGTAGGGGAAAAAAGCGCGGGAGAAAACACTAGAAGACGAAATTATAAAAATTGCTTCCAGATGTCAGGGAAAAATGGAACACTGGAAAAATCATTCACCAGAGAATGGGAATTTTTCCAAATATGGTAAGCTTCCCAAAAATCGAGGTCATAAACTGACGAACATTTACAAATAATTCTAGCCGAAGAAAAATCAAAGCAGTGACCAGAAGTCCAACAATGCTGAGCAATGGAAGAGCGTGCTAGTTCTTTATGTTTAACATAATTTTGATGCTCTTTCAGACGGTGCTTAAGAGGCCGCTTAGTCTGGCCTACATAGCTAAGTCCGCATTTGCAAGAGATGCTATAAATGCCCCAGTTGCTTTGGCAATCAATGGGATGCTTTAAGTTTGTAAACTTGATTTTGTTCACAGGAGAGAAAGAAATATCGAAACCAAACTTTTTCAAAATCTTTGCAACTTGATGACTTGTTTTTGGATAAAAAGGCAAAACAATGGTGTAACCAACCTTAGACTCGGAAACCTTGCTGGAATGAGAGGGCTTTATTAGCCTATTATATATAGAATCAATAATCTTGGGCGAGTAACCCCGATCAAAAGCCACAGCTTTTAAATAAGAAAGCTCAGTATTTAAAGAACTGGATGAAGAACAGATATTCAAAGCACGAAACACAAAAGCCTTAAATGAGGCCAACTTTTGGTTTCGAGGATGAGAAGAGTAGTTGTGAGGAGGTAGTGTAACAGCAAAGGGCTTACGATACACTGAAGTCATAAAATCGTTATTACTTTTAGTAATCAAAACGTCCAAGAATGAAAGAGAACTTTCCATTTCCATTTCAATAGTGAATTGGATGCAAGGATCGATAGAATTAAGAGTGGAAAGTAAAAGCTCATTATTAACTTGGTTTTGGTCAAGCAAAACAAAGCAATCGTCAACATAACGAACATAGAACGGAAACTTTATGGTTTCAAAAAGTTTTACCTCAAAGTAGTGCATATAAATGTCACTTAGAATAGGGCTCAAAGGGTTACCCATCGCTAAACCTTCGGACATGCGATAGTAAACACCATCAAATACAAAAGTATTCTGCTCAAGACAAGCACGAGTAAGAGAAACAAGTTCATCAACCTCAAAACTAGAAAAATGATGTTCCTGGAGTCTCAATTTGAGACAATCCAGTGCTCCAATAACAGGTACATTAGTGAAAAGTGATTTCACGTCAAAAGAAGCCATCGTTACGCCGTGAGGCTTAAAGCAACTTAATTTCGTCTTCTAGTGTTTTCTCCCGCGCTTTTTTTCCCCTACTTTCCTTTGCCGCCTTCCCCCTTTTCTTCGCTCTCCTGGCGTTTCGCTGATCGCTGATTGGTCGGTGTTTTCCCGCTTTGTTGTGAGTTCAAGCGCACTCGCCCATTTGTTATAAATACCGGGGCACACGTGCTTCGCGCTCAGTTCTCTTACAGCTTTCATGTTGTTTGCTGAGCTTCTTGCACTGATGAAGGGGCTCCATTGTAGCCTTGAAATAGCTATTTGCTGTACTTTCTACCCTATTTGTGCTTTATTTACGTTGGTTTTTAACTTCAAATATACCCTCTATGTATGTTTGTATATATGTATATATACAGGCATGTATGTATGTATGTTGTGTCCATGTATATATATATATATATATGTGTGTGTGTATGTATGTTGTGTACATGTATGAATGTATATATGTATTGTGTATATGTATATATGTGTATGTATGTATGTTTGTATATATGTATGTATGTATGTATGTTGTGTGTATGTACATGCCAGTTTGTATGTAGGTATGTAAAAATGTATGTATGTATGTATGTGTGTATGCATGTATGTCTGTAATGTTTATATGTATGAATGTATGTATGTGTGTGAATGTATGTTGTATACATGTATGAATGTATGTGTGTATCAATGTATGTATGAATTTATAAATATATATGTATGTATGTATGTGTGTGAATGTATGTTGTATACATGTATGAATGTATGTGTGTATCAATGTATGTATGAATTTATAAATATATATGTATGTATGTATGTATGTTTGTATGTGTGTTCCTTGGGTTAACCGAGGGAAAATCCTGGGCCTCGGCAATTGCGGAAACCTCTTCTTTGACCGCTCCTGTAACAGACCGAGAGCAAGTTTGATCGTTAACAAGCGACTAAACGCTCTCTGCCTCGCTGACTTTCTCGATGGTGACAATGTCGCCGTCAGAGTCTATAGTGAAAATGGTGAATCAGCATGCTTCATGTCTGCCTATTTACCTTATGAGGAGAAAATTCCTTTAGCAACTTCAGCCAGGAATTTTGTTGATTACTGTGCGGAAGCCCAGCTGAAGTTTATTGTTGGATGTGATGTTAACGCACACGATATTGTGTGGGGAAGCAGTGATTGCAACAAAAGAGGTGAGGATTTAATAGAATATATTCTATGCAACAACTTACATATCCTCAACAGAGGTAATAAACCAACTTTATTACCCGTAATAGATGCGAAGTCATTGATTTAACTTTCTGCAATGACAGAGCTTTCAACTGTGTAAACGATTGGCATGTGTCGGAGCGGATTACCCTCTCTGACCACAGACTAATCTTTATGACTCTTTCAGGCCCTGTGTTAAGCAGTCTGCGGGAAAAAAGGAATCCCAGACGCACTTCCTGGGACTCCTATAAAGAGGATCTAAAACTCCTCCTATCAGGTAAGAAATTCAAACTTACGAATCTTCTTGACCTGGAGTTAGCTGTTGATTCACTTCAACATTCTATTCTCCAGGCTTTCCATCAAAACTGCACTGCTGTGTCCACTAGTTTACCAAGACGAGTCTCTTGGTGGTCTAAAAATCTTAGTGGTCTACGCAAACTTTGCAGAAGGCTCTTTAACAAAGCCAAAAAAACTGGTGATTGGCCTGCCTATAAGGAGGCTCTCACCAAGTACAACAAGGCTGTAAGAACAAGTAAACAAGATGCGTGGACTAAATTCTGCAGCCTATTAGATAGCGTTTCTCGTGTGGCCAAGCTCACGAAAATACTTTCCAAAGACAAGACTTGTCAACTCGGAGCAATCGAAACGAATGATGGCTCCTATACCAAAGATGGTAGTAGCACCCTGGCAGAGATGTTCAAGGTGCACTTCCCTAACTCCATAGCCAGAGATGAGGGATACCATCCTGATATCCCTCTTCATTCCTTACGTAGCAATAAGGAAAAATGGAAAACTGCTGGTGATATTGTTACCCCTGACAGAATTGCATGGGCCATCAATTCACACAAGCCTTATAAATCTGCAGGACCGGATGACATTGTACCAGTTCTCCTGCAAAAAGGTGTTGACATCATCACTCCACATCTGTGTAGGATCTATAGATCCTGCCTTGTGTTTGGTTACGTTCCCTGTGCTTGGAGAACCTCTAAGGTGGTCTTCATTCCAAAGCCAGGCAAGCCAAACTATCACGAGGCTAAAGCCTTCAGACCTATCAGCCTTACTTCTTTTCTCCTTAAAACCCTGGAGAAATTGATCGATAGGTACATCAGGGATGGCATCCTAAAAACAACTCCTCTTTCTAGGTGCCAGCATGCTTACCAACCCGGTAAGTCGACCGAAACAGCACTGTATGATCTAACAACAGAAGCTTGGAGATTCAATTCCATGCGCCATTGCATGCAATATACGTGTAAGCTGAGAAAGGCACGCAGGACGTTGCATGCTCGATACCACTCGGCTTTGCTTGGAGTTTTAGGGCAATTTTAGGAAGACCCGCAGGAGGTTGCAGGTTCGATTCCACGTGACTTCACATGCAGCAGGAGACTGCGGGATCAATTTCCCTTGCAATTTCAATGAAAGTGGAGGACAGACCAAATTCTATTAAAAAGAAAGAGAATATTTTGTAGCGAAGGAAAGCTTAATTTTTTTAACATAATGTTGTGTATTTCGTCAGGACCGGGTGAAGTATTTTTGGTTTTTTGTAAAGCTGTAATTAATTCTTGTTGTATATTTCATTAGTAATTGGTTTGAAATTTAAGTATTTTTCGCTCATACAGCGATTTAAAAGCTAGAAATTTATTACTATAACTATTTGTCCTGGAGACTTCTGCCATGTGAGTCCCCAGGTAGTTTACCACTTCTTTAAGATCAGATATTGTTTGTCCATTTCTCTCTAGAATGGGAGCACAGCTTGTTTTATAATTTAGTGGAGTGGACGTCGTGATTGTGCTGACATACGATTGCCACGAGTCCCGCTGGCTTTTCCGCCGAATCCTCCGAGCTTCAGCGCGAGCTCTTTTGAGTGCCACTAAATTATCTGTGGTCGGATATCGACGGAATTTGCTCCAAGCTTTTTTCTGAGTTTTATGAGTTTCCTGGAAAAGAGCGTTCCACCAGAGTTTAGGATACTTAATCTTAACTCTAGTGGTTCTTGGAATAGTAGCGTTGGCTGCATATAAGACAATGTCGGTTACTCGGCTTACTGCTACATCAATGTCAGTTTCATTCACTACTTCCGATGTTATTTCTGCCAAATGGAAAAATGCTGTCCAATCAGCTCGATCAAGGCGAAAACGGGCTTGCTGCTGCTCATTCTGGCTGCAGCGTCCAGTAAAGGTTAACTTGATCGGGAAGTGGCCACTGGTGTAGAGACCACCTTCCACCTCGAAATCCCAGTGCGGCAGAAGCGAGGGTAAGCACATTGACAAATCGATGGCATGGTAAGTCGGCGTAGGAAGATGGAAATATGTATTTTCACCGTTGTTTAGAACGCATAGATCGTTGTCGCCAATAAAATTTTCTATTATCAATCCTCTACTGTTTGTGTCTGGACTCCCCCATAGAGGATTGTGGCCATTGAAATCCCCCAGGATGAGAAATGGGGGCGGGAGTTGGTCCATCAATGTCTGCAATTCCAAGCTTCTCAAGTCATAAGAAGGTGGAATATACACCGAACAGACTGTGACTAGCGAGTGAAGGTGAACACGCGCAGCTACTCAGGGAAGAATGCTCAGGGCCATGGAAAGAAAAAGGAGAGAAAACGGCCAAAGTAAAGAAGAGCAGTTTATGAGGCATGAGCATCCGTCCATCTTTCATCTTCGGATGGCGGAAGTTCTTCGAATTGAACATCTTCAACTTCATCGTGAGGGGAAGCAACCTTCTCATGAGAAGTTTTAATTAGTTTCGAAAAGCTGTTAGGGAGCAAGAAGTTCTCTTTATTGAAATTGAAGTTTCTTGGAGGCCTCTGTTTAGAGGTAGCTCCAATTTTAGCGCACGCTTGTATAATTTTCTTCTTCTTTTCAGTACATTTCTAAGCATTTTGTGTAATTGGAATACACTAGGTGGCCAAAAGTATCCGGACACTTTCAAAAATTTACATTTTTAGATATAACTCGAGAAATAAGTGATCAATTGTTCTTTAACTTTAGTCATACAAAATATATTCTTCACCGAACATTTCCAAGTTGAAATTAAATTACCCTTGCATTTGGGGGACGATAAGAAGGGGGGTCGAAAGAAAAACCGCTTTTTGACCATAACTCTTTGAAAATAGCTCGGAATAAGCTATGCATTTCAGTAATTAATTAGCATACTATGTATAATTACTATACAAATTCAAATGAACGTACCACTCTTACTTCCGAAGATATGAAACATTTTTTAAAAAACGGCAATTTTATTTGAAGGGTTTTTGCTCATAACACGCAGAGTTTTTGATCAAACCTTATCAAAACTTCAGGAAAGATGACAAAATACAAGAGAAAGAACATACTAAAACGGTTTTTAAAAATATTAAAAATCCGATGAGATATGAACGTTAAAAGGAAATAATTTTTCACGGCGCATGCGCGAAAGACAGAAATTTATAACTACAAAAATATTGTAGCCTGGTGTATACTGCATCTTATAAAAAAAGTTCCAGTTGAATATCGTAAAAATTGAAAAAGATATCAGCGATCTAGTGAGCTGTAATTCATTCATTTGCAGACAATTCATAAATGGAGAGGGGTTGTTCACAAATAGTGTGGGGACAATCGAGCATATTTTTCAATGTTAAATTGTATACTGTTTAAAAATTTATATTTGGCATAGAAGTCACATTTCGCCCATTCGGCCAAAAAGACCTTATAAGTAGGTGGCCAAAAGTATCCGGACACCCCCTGAAACGTTGGTTTTGAACGATGACGAAATAACCTTTATTTTAAAAATAGCTCTTTGTGGACAGACCCTCACTATGTATGTATTGTCTGCGAATGAATGAAATACAGCTCACTAGATCGCTGATATCTTTTTCAATTTTCATGATATTCAACTGGAACTTTTTTTATAAGATGCAGTATATACCAGGCTACAATATTTTTGTAGTTATAAATTTCTGTCGTTCGCGCATGCGCCGTGAAATTTTTTTTCCTTTTAACGTTCATATCTCATCGGATTTTTAATATTTTTAAAAACCGTTTTAGTATGTTCTTTCTCTTGTATTTTGTCATCTTTCCTGAAGTTTTGATAAGGTTTGATTAAAAACTCTGCGTGTTATGAGCAAAAACCCTTCAAATAAAATTGCCGTTTTTTAAAAAATGTTTCATATCTTCGGAAGTAAGAGTGGTACGTTCATTTGAATTTGTATAGTAATTATACATAGTATGCTAATTAATTACTGAAATGCATAGCTTATTCCGAGCTATTTTCAAAGAGTTATGGTCAAAAAGCGGTTATTCTTTCGACCCCCCTTCTTATCGTCCCCCAAATGCAAGGGTAATTTAATTTCAACTTGGAAATGTTCGGTGAAGCCTATATTTTGTATGACTAAAGTTAAAGAACAATTGATCACTTATTTATCAAGCTATATGTAAAAATGTGAATTTTTGAAAGTGTCCGGATACTTTTGGCCACCTAGTGTATTTGACAAAAGTGATTCAGCTGTTTTTGTATTTATCATTTGTGTCTCTTTGTTTTCATTTAGTTTTTTTCGGGGGAGATTTTGTACTATCGGTTTGTTTATTTTGAAGTTTGGCTTTGCTAGTTTGCTTATCATTAGTTAGTGTTTCTGTTTGTGTGCTGGAAGTTTTAAATACTTTTCTTACAGCAGCGGCATAAGATAGTCCTATAGCTGGAGTGCGAGAATCAACGATTTTTCTTGCCTCTGGGTATGGTATGTTTTGTGTCGTTTTTACTACTTGAATTTCTTTCTCAAGGATCCATTTAGTGCATCTTCTAGAGTAAGAAGGATGATCTCCCTTGCAGTTGGCATATTTGAATTCCTTCATGCATTCATTGCTATCGTGGCCGGGCTCTGCACATCTGGCACAAGTAGCTGTACCACGGCATGATAGCTTGGAATGCCCGTAACGCTGGCATTTAAAGCAACGTAGAGGATTTGGAATGTATGGCCGAACTGGACAAGAGAGATAGCCAGCTTTGACGCGTGATGGGAGGTCAGGGGTACTAAACGTTAATATGACATGTTTAGTTGGTAGTGTTTCCCCGTTACGTTTAATAGTAATTCTTTTGACTCCACTTACGTGCTGGTCTTTCATTTCATCCAAGATCTCTTTTTCCTGAGTATATAGAAGATCAGGCTCTGAGATAATGCCTCGAGAAAAATTCAAAGAGGAGTGTTCTGTGATGGTTACTAGATAGGATCCTATTTGACTTATGTTTATTAATGGTTTAATCTGTTTCTGATTCTGAATTTCGAGAAGAAGTTCACCACTGCGTAATTTTTTGACTGATTTGAATTCACCAATTTGATTTATTAGGGATTTATTTATGATAAATGGAGAGACTTTCATTAAATTTAAGGCAGGGTCAACGCGTTTTATAACAAAAAATTTTGCATTACTAGATATCTGACGCTCCCCTCTAGGGGGAGAAATGTTTTTAATATTTGAATCCATGAGCGGACCGGAGAACTGGGGGGAAAAACGGGGTCGAGCCCCTGCGTAGCCCCCCTACACAGGGGTAAGGCTGCGTACGACAGGGTTCGCCAGCTAGCCCTGAAGTCGACCGCTTGAGATACCGCTTGTCCCCGGTACCATGCAGCCATCGGCACGGTCGCTGAACCTTGGCTTGGGCTTTGGTCCGAAATTTGGTAAGTGTGATGAGGGAAGGAGGGAGAAAAAATCCCTACCCGCCGAACTTCGGTTTGAGCAACTGGGGGGTCACTACTCCGCCCAAGAGCTCGCCCCAAACACATCACACCGCAGCCCCCCCACTACGACAAGGTAAACGGACAACGGGGGGGGGGGGCGCTACACCTTGGCTTGGGCTTGTTCCGAAATTTGGTAAGTGTGATGAGGGTTGGTTGGTTGGTTGCATTGATTTTTTTGGCGCAAGAGCCTTAAAAGGCTATACTGCGCCAAACGATGGTTTTATGTAAAAATGAAGAGATGTCAGGACTAGAATTATCTAAAATATAATGAGCAGAAAACTTCAAAATTCTAAAAACATTTCAAAACTGGACACATGCAAATTTTAAAATTTCAATTGATAGGATGAAAGAAAGCAATAGCTGTCAAGTGATTTCGACTACAATCACAATCGCATAATAAATAATAATCACCTATAAATCGTTTTAATATTTAAAAAACGATTTTCAAAACTGACATAAAATTGAGTAAAACCCAAAACACATTACGAAACGAAGACGAAACAAACAAAATGACAGAGATAAAAACACTAAATAAGAGACAGGAAACCAATCTCGTAAAGAAATGGGAACAAATTAGGGTGTAGAGTGTAGTAACTCCGTCAAAGATGGATAAAATTTATTCAAATATTTAAAACGAATTTGATTAAAATTTGGGCAGTTGCTTAGAATATGCAACACTGTCTGATTAATTTTACATGAATTACAGGTTGGAGCTGGTTCATTGCATAAAAGATATTTGTGGGTGAACCTGGTGTGACCAATACGAAGTCGAGCTATTAAAACTTGTTCTCTCCTGTTGTTGTTCTGTGTTTTAAAACCTTTTATCGAAGGCTGGATGGAGTATAGTTTATTTTGTCTTTCTCTACTCCAGTCCTGCTGCCAGTGGGTGGTCAGGTAGTCATCTATAGCTTTTTTTATATCCTCGAAAGGAACACTGTTCTCAACTTGGATGCTTGCTGCTTTGGCTGCAGCATCAGCTGCCTCATTTCCTGCAATCCCTGCATGACCAGGGATCCAACAAAAGAGAACTTGTTGGTTGGTTGGTTGGTTACTTCGGGTTTACTGGCACAAGAGCATTCATAGGCTATACTGCGCCAAACGATGATAACCCATAAAACATATAAAAATTTTAAACCATTTTTAAAACAGACACATAAATGACGTTTAAAATCTTAACTGATCAAGAGAATGAAAAGACAAATAACTAAAACAAAGACAAAACACACAAGACAAAGATAAAACCACTATATTAGAGATGTAAAACCAATATCATGTAAAAAGGGAACAAATTAGGATGAGGTATATCCCCAAATAATTCAGTTAAAGATGGATAAAAGTTATTAAAATGTTTAAAACGAGTTTGGTTAAAATTTGGGCATTTACACAGGATATGAAACACTGTCTGGTTGATATTGCAGTTAATACATATAGGCGCTGGTTCACCGCAAAGAAGGTGTTTGTGTGTGAACCGGGTATGGCCGATGCGAAGACGGGCTATGACGACTTGGTCCGTTCGTTTAATATTTAGGGATTTAAAACCTTTTGTGAAGGGCTGGATAGAGTGCAGTTTGTTTTGCACTTCTCCATCCCAGTCACGCTGCCAAGAGTTGTATATACTGCCCGTAATGGAATTTTTTACATCTTCATAAGGAACCAGGTCTTCGCAATGAGCACTTGCGGCCTTAGCAGCTGTATCGGCTGCCTCATTGCCAGCAATGCCTACATGACTAGGTATCCAACAGAAGAGAATTTCGAAGTTATTTTGTTTTAGCCTATGGTATGAGTGAAAAGATTGAATCACAAAAGGGTGGCTATTGTTGTTGCAGTTTGAAAGGGCATCCAACGAGCTTTTCGAGTCTGTGTAAATAATCCGCTTTTTTTTATTTGATTTGGCTATTGTTTGGAGAGAGGTGGCTATGGCTTTGCTTTCAGAAGTGAAGACTGAGCAAGAATTATGTAGTTGTTGTGAGATAGTATAACCATCAATTACTGCTGCGAATCCAACGTGATCATTTGTCTTAGATCCGTCGGTAAAGATTTCGTTATATGAAGAATATTTTTGTTTTACCTCATAGTAGATCTGTTGGTATACCGAATCTGTTGTTGTATCTTTTTGAAAGGTATAGAAATCATGAAGAAAAGTTATGTTACCTTTGTTCCAAGGTTCAATAAGTTCTGCTGTGTCGGGTAAGTCAAAATCAGAAATCTGTAGGTTGTTGAGTGCCTGTCGCATTCGGATCCCATATCTTGGGGTGACGATGGACGGCGCAGAAATAAGTCAGTATTTGAAGAATGGAAGATATATAAATGCAAAGGGTGATTTTTATTTGGTTTAATTTTGAAATAAAAATTTAAAGAAAGCTTTAGACGTCTATTGTGAAGAGAAGGTTCATGTGCTAGAATATGCAAACTATTAATTGGTGACGTTCGGAACGCCCCTGTGCAGATGCGCAGTGCTTGATTATGTACTGGAGTCAGGATCTTTAGATAACTTTTCGCTGCTGAGCCATAGATTTGACAACCGTAATCAATTTTTGAGCGTATCAGAGCCCTGTAAATTCTTAACATAGACTCTGTATCGGCACCCCAAGAAGTGTTAGCTAAAACTTTAAGAATATTCAGTTTTAATGAGCATTTTTTTCTTAACTCTCGTATGTGCGGCAAAAATTTAAGTTTATTGTCGAGTATGATACCAAGGAATTTTCCTTGTTCTTTTACTAATATTGGCTGATTATTCATTAAAAGGTTTGGGTCCGGATGAAGACCTCTTTTGCGGCAGAAATGAATACAGAAAGTTTTTTGAGGGGAGAAAGAGAAGCCATTTTCCCCTGCCCATTTTGTAACTTTATTTATTGCAATTTGAAGCTGACGTTCAACGATACTCATGTTCGATGATGAGAAAGATGTTTGAAAATCATCAACAAACATGGTACCCTTGACAGTGGGAGGCAGTTGTTCGATTAAACTGTTGATTGCTATTATAAAAAGTGTTACGCTCAGCACACTTCCCTGGGGCACACCTTCTTCTTGAATGAAGGTATCCGACAGAACAGACTTGACTCGTACTCGAAAAGAACGTCGTTTGAGAAAATTAGAGACAAAGATGGGTAAATTACCTCGAAGCCCATACTCATGCAGGGTCTTAAGGATCCCATATCTCCATGTACGGTCGTATGCTTTCTCAATGTCGAAGAATACGCTCACGAGATGTTTTCGTTTGAGAAATGCTTCTCTAACTGATGTTTCAAGAAGTAGCAAGTTGTCAATTGTGCTTCTCCCGCGCCTAAATCCACTTTGGAATGACGATAGTAGATGATTGACTCCAGTATGAAGAACAGTCTAGCGTTAACCATCCGCTCCATCAATTTACAGAGGCAGCTGGTCAGAGCTATGGGTCTATAGCTTTCGGGTTGATCAGATGGTTTGTTTGGTTTGTGCAAGGGAATTATTATTGCTCGAGTCCAAGATGTTGGAAATTTGTGTTCAATCCAAATTCTGTTAAATAAATGAAGTATATTTTTTAAAGAGGACTTATTTAACTTTTTCAACATATTATGTATTTCATCAGGACCTGGTGAAGTATTACTAGTTTTTTGCAAAGCTATATTAAGTTCTTCAAAGGTAAAGTGGGTATTATATGAATTAAAAGTATTTGAGTTAAAATTAAGAATTTTCTTTTCTTTAAAAGATTTTAGAACTAAAAAATTGGAATTATAATTTTGTGCCTTGGAGACATCAGCCCGATGAGTCCCCAAGCAGTCAGCCACCTCTTTTAGGTCAGATATTTTTCGGCCATTTTTCTCTAAAATCGGAGCACAATTTGCCTGATAATTTCCAGCAATTTTTTTAATTTTCCCCCAAACGGTCTTGGATGGGGTGGACGTCGTAATTGTACTGACATATGTTTGCCACGAGTCCCGCTGGCTTTTTCGTCTTATCTTTCGAGCTTCAGCACGAGCTCGTTTGAGTGCAATTAAATTTTGTGTAGACGGATAGCGTCGAAATATGTTCCAAGCTTTCTTTTGCTTTTTATAAGCTGTTTGGCAATCTGTGTTCCACCATAGTTTAGGATATTTAATTTTGAATTTAGTACTCTTTGGAATTGCAGCGTTTGCAGCCGCCAGGATAGTGTCAGTTACTTTGCTCACCGCTTCATCAATGTCCACATTAACAACCATTTCGGGGGTTATGTCTGCCAACTGGGTAAATGTCGCCCAATCAGCTCGATCAAGGCGAAAACGGGCTTGCTGCGGCTCTTTATTGCTGCAGCGTCCAGCAAAGGTTATCTTGACCGGAAAGTGGCCACTGGTGAAGAAGCCACCCTCAACCTGAAAATCCCAAAGTGGTTGGTTGGTTGTTTTGGGTTTTATGGCACAAGAGCCTTTATAGGCTATACTGCGCCAAACGATGATAACCCATAAAGCATATAAGATTTTAAAAACATTTTAAAACATGCATAGATGATGTTTAAAATCCAAACTAAGCAAGCGAAAGAATGGACTGACAATTTTTAGTAAAATCAGATAAAAAATCCCAAAGTGGCACAAGAGTAGGTGAACATATTGCCAGATCGATGGCATGGTAAGTCTGCGAAGGTAGATGGAAATACGTATTGTCACCGTTATTAAGAACGCACAGATCATTGTCATTTATTAGATCTTCTATTATCAATCCTCTACTGTTGGTGTCTGGACTCCCCCAGAGAGGATTGTGGCCATTGAAATCCCCCAAGATGACAAATGGGGGTGGAAGTTCATCTATCAATGTCTGCAGTTCCACGCTTCTCAAGTCATAAGAAGGTGGAATATACACTGAACAGACTGTGACTAACGAGTGAAGGTGTACACGCGCAGCTACTGCCTGGAGGGACGTGTTGATATTGAGCTGGCTAGATGCATAATCATTAGAGATTAGCATCGCCACTCCACCACAACGACGATCACCTAATAAGCAGTCCTTGCGGTACATGTCAAAACCTTTCAACCTCGGTTTATCAGCAGGCGACAGGAATGTTTCTTCCAGACAGAAAATGGCCGGTTGGTGACATTCAGCAAGATCTTTGACGTCCGTGACATTACGCAAGTAACTTTGACAGTTCCAAGAGAGTACGCTCAGGACCATAAAGACAAGGGGAGAGAAAAACGGCCAAAAGAAAGGGCGGCTCATAAGGCAGCGGCGTCCATCCATCCGTCATCATCGGATGGCGGAAGTTCTTCAAATTGAACGTCATCAACTTCTTCGTGTGGGGTAGCAACTTTCTTATGAGAAGTTTTAGTTAATGTTGTTTGCTTGCTGTAGAGCAAGAAGTCCTCTTTCTTAAAATTAAAATTTTTCGGAGGCCTCTGTTTAGAGTTCACCCCGATTTTAGCACGCGACTGAATTATTTTCTTCTTCTCAACACATTTTTTTGATCGTTGCGTGTTTGGTGTATTTACTATAGCAGTATCAGTAGGTTTTATGTTTGCTATTTGCATCTCTTTATTTTCATTTTGTTTTTTTTGGGGGAGATTTTATGCTATTGAGTTGTATAGTTTGAGGTTTGGGTTTGTTTGGTTGATTGGCGTTAGTTTGAGTTTCTGCTTCTGTTTGCGTGCTGGAAGATTTAAAAACTTTTTTAACTGCAGCGGAATAAGATATTCCTGTTGAAGGGGTGCGAGAGTCAACTATTTTTCTTGCATCTAGATATTATGTTTTCTGCGTTGTTTTAAGAACCTGAATTTCCTTCTCAATGAGCCATTTAGAGCATTTTTTGGAGTATGCGGGGTGATCTCCCCTGCAGTTGACGCATTTGTGATCCTTAGAGCATTCGTTGCTGTCGTGGCCGGGCTCCGAACATCTGGCGCAAGTATTTGTGCCACGGCACGAGATCTTAGAATGCCCAAACCGCTGACATTTAAAGCATCGAAGCGGATTTGGGATATAGGGTCTAACTGGACAGGAGAGATAGCCAGCTTTGACACGTGAAGGGGGGACAGGCGTACTAAACGTTAAGATGATATGCTTAGTAGGTAATACTTCGCCATTGCGTTTGATGGTGATTCTTTTCACTCCGCTTACGTGCTGGTCCTTCATTTCTTCTAAGATCTCCTTCTCCTGAGTAAAGAGAAGATCTGGCTCTGAGATGACTCCCCGAGAAAGGTTTAGGGTTGAATGTTCAGAAACAGTAACCAAGTAAGAGCCTATTTGTTTCATGGACATTAACGGTTTAATTTGCTTTTTGTCTTTGATTTCTAGAAGCAGTTCGCCATTGCGTAACTTTTTTACAGAATCATATTCCCCAATTTGATGTAATAGAGCTTTATTGATAAGAAACGGTGAAACTTTACTTAAATTTAAATCAGAGTCGTTGCGTTTTATTATAAAGAATTTTGCATTGTTTGTCATCACGTTCTGACGCTCCCCACTAGGGGGAGAAAGTTTTTTTTCTTGAGTATCCATGAGCGGACCGGAGAACTGGGGGGAAAAGTGGGGTCGAGCCCCTGCGTAGCCCCCTACACAGGGGTAAGGCTGCATACGACAGGGTTCGCCAGCTAGCCCTGAAGCCTCCCGTATGAGATACCGCTTGGCCCCGGTACCACGCAGCCATCGGCACGGTCGCCACACCTTGGCTTGGGTTCGTTCCGAAATTTGGTAAGTGTGATGAGGGAAGGAGGGAGAAAAAATCCCTACCCGCCGAACTTCGGTTTGAGCAACTGGGGTCACTACTCCGCCAAGAGCTCGCCCCGAACACACCACACCGCAAGCCCCCCACCACGACAAGGTAAACGGACAACGGGGGGGAAAGAGAACTTGAAAACTATGTTGAATAAGACGTTTGTATAAATGGTAACATTGAATGATCATAGGATGGCTATTGTTATTGCAGTGGGTGATAGCTTCAAGTGAACTCTTCGAGTCCGTATCTATCACCCATTTCTTGTGGGATGATTTGGCTATTGCTTGGAGGGGGGTAATTATAGCTTTGATTTCTGAAGTAAAAACCGAGCAAAATGACTTTAATTTACCTGCGTGTACTTGACCATCAATTATAGTAGCAAAGCCGACGTGATCACTAGCTTTTGATCCGTCAGTGAATGCCTCTTTATATTCTGTATAGGGTCAATCGGGGCAATTTCTGTTCAGCAAGTTTCTGGGGTAATTCCTGGTCACAGTCCTTTTTATGTCTTAATAATCCTTCAGCAAAATGAAAAAAATCACAGAGGTACTCTGAACTATCTTCATTGCAATTCATTACTTAATTATGAGTTGACTGTGTATTTAGTTTGAAAAAAAAAAATATTTTTAAAATCGCTTGTTAAATTTCGTAAAACAAGATTGGCCTTAGTTTTGATAAATTTATACAAAGATCGTGATCAAACTCAAACTTCTGTATATTTTTCTTTTTTTCTCTTTTTGGTTGAATTAGGTACTATGTCAGTTACTGAAGAATAGTTTTAGATTTACCATTATTGTTTTGAATAATTTGCAGGAAGGCTCCAAATAATGCCCCTGGCTACTGGGGTAATTCTTGGTCAGTGGCGTAATTCCTGGTCAGTCCTTTTTTTAATATTTATGGATTATTATTTCACCTATTATTGACATATGTTATTGATTTAAACTATATGTAACTCTGTGAGCCTTAACTGCAAAGTTAACTGTAACCGCAATGTAACATTCTTATCTGTTAATGATAAGTATACAATATACTGAATTTTTCTTTGTTAAATTTCATCCAATTATTTTATAAGTTTTAATAATTATTCTTAATTATACTAAGAAAAATGCTTAATTGTAACTGCATTGTACTATTCACTTAACTGTTCACCTTAACATGTTCATAACAGACAGAAGCATGTGCTCAGTGTGTATGGTGCATGTGCACCATATTTTTTATGGACCTATTTATTTGGTAGGTAAAGATTCATTCACAACAGATATAAAAGCTGTAGCTATTGCATACAAAATGTACAAAAAGTATTTTGGCAAATTTTTATTAAGTAAAGATATTATAATGAAAAAAATTGCATTCTTCCTTAACAAAAACTAAATACAGTGTTTAATTAACTATATATATAAATAAATTCTTTATCTAATTAGTTTAATAACTTGTATTAATAATGTGCTTACAAAATGTATGCATTTGCATCAATCATGTGAGTGACCAATAATTGCCCCGTAAGTGGCCAGGAATTACCCCATCTCTGGCGCGACAATTATTCAAGTTATTTAACGACAATTATTCAAGTTCATTATGTATTGTTGATAGCATGAATATTTTATTCGATGGACATGCCAATGTGCTTCCTCCATACCAAAATTTGTAACTCTAACTTAGATTGATTTTGTGATAATTGGTTGGTTGGTTGGTTTGTTTGGGTTTATTGGCGCAAGAGCCTCATAGGCTATACTGCGCCAAACGATAGTTTTATTTAAAATAGAGATTTGCTAAAACCACAAGTAGTAAAATACAATGGTTGGTTGGTTGGTTGGTTGGTTGGTTGGTTGGTTGGTTGGTTGGTTGGTTGGTTGGTTGGTTGCTTCAGGTTTTTTGGCACAAGAGCCTTCGTAGGCTATGCTGCGCCAAACAATGCTGTGGCAAACAGATAGCAAACTTAAAATTTAAAAGTACAGCACCAATAAAAGTTTTAAAAATTTAAAAGCGTTATCAATACAAAGTTAAAATCTTTAGGTAAAACCATAAATCTGATAAAACAAAGCGAGACCCAAACAATAGGATGAGGATAAAATTGCTAAATTAGACACATAAAACCAATCTCATGTAGAAAGGGGAACAAATTGGAGTGGGGTGTGTCCCCTAGTAACTCCGTCAAAGTCGGATAAAAACTATTAAAATATTTAAAACGTATATGTTTAAAATTTGGGCAGTTGCATAAAATATGCAACACTGTCTGAATGACATTACAGTTATTACATATTGGAGCTGGTTCGTATCAAAGAAGGTGTTTATGAGTGTACCTGGTGTGGCCGATGCGAAGTCGAGATATTATAACTTGTTCCCTTCGATTAATATTTAAGAATTTAAATCCTTTTGTATATGGCTGGAAGGAACGCGATTTGTTCTGCGTATCTCCATTCCAGTCACGCTGCCAAGAGTTGTTTAGGCTGTCTGCAATGCAATTTTTAAGGTCTTCGAAGGGTACAAGATTTTCAACATAGGCACATGCAGACTTGGCAGCTGAATCGGCTGTCTCATTGCCAGCTATTCCTACATGACCAGGAATCCAAGATAAAAAAATTTCATAATTATTTCGCTTTAAACTATGGTACAAGAGAAAAGATTGGATGACTAAAGGATGACTATTATTGTTGCAGTTTGTAATCGCATCTAATGAACTTTTTGAGTCGGTGTATATTATCCACTTTTTGTGGTTTGTTTCTGCTATTGATTGCAAGGCTGTGAAAATGGCTTTTATTTCGGAAGTGAAAACAGAGCAAGAAGTATTTAATTGTTGTGAGATAATATGGCCGTTAATTACTGCTGCGAAGCCGACGTGATCGTTGGTTTTCGATCCGTCGGTAAAAATTTCATGATACCCTGAATATTGTCGTTTCACTTCATAATAGATTTGTTGAAATACTGAATTTGCTGTGGTGTCTTTTGAGTATTTAACAAAGTCATGAAGAACAGAAAAGTTTAATTCGTTCCACGGTTCAATGGTTTCTGGTGTGTTGTAAGTATCATAATCCGACATCTGCAGGTAAGTGAGTGCCTGTCTCATTCGGATCCCAAATGTTGGTGTGACCGAAGGACGACGCAGAAATAAATCGGTATTTGATGGGAAGAAAATATGTAAGTGAAGCGGATGGTTTGTATTTGATTTGATTTTGAAATAATAATTCAATGAAAGTTTAACCCTCGTGAGTCCCTCCCATTTCAGTTACACTCAAGACCCTTGGGGTCATAAACGACCCCAATGCTTCCTTTAATTAATTCATTATAATTATTGAATGTTACATGCATTATTTAAGTTCACACACTTTTTAATGCTAAAAAAACAAAAAAATAAAACGATACAATTAAAGTAAAATTTAGTTTATGAATTAAAATTATAATTTTAGAGCAAAACTTGCAATAACTGTAGATTTATTTACATCTGTTACAGACCTGAAAAAACATGATTTTTGCAAGTGAATTTCAAACACTTATGACATTTTTCAATGCATTTTCTGTCCAGTTCTCTTGGACAAAAGTTGCAACGTCCTCTTTTTTTGGCCTTCTGGGGAAGTGACCCCAAGGGTCTTATGTGCAAAAAATGCAATTCGGAAAAAATAAAACACAATAATAGCATTATTTTGAATAGAAAACTAGAAGAATAAAAGCCACAAAATGCCATTAAAAACAAATGGTTGATTAACAAAATATATTAAACAGAAATTGCATTGGGTCACATATGACCCCAAGGAACCCACGAGGGTTAAGTCTTCTCTTGATAAGTGAAGGTTCGTGTGCTAATATATGCAGGCTATTAACAGGTGAGGTTCTAAAAGCACCTGTGCAAATGCGCAAGGCCTGATTATGAACTGGATCCAGTGCTTTAAGATAGCTTTTGGCGGCGGAGCCGTAAATTTGACATCCGTAATCAAGTTTTGAGCGTATTAGAGCCCTGTAAATTTTTAACATGGACTCTGTATCGGCACCCCATGAAGTGTTAGCCAAGACCCTGAGAATGTTTAATTTCAACGTACATTTCTTTTTTAGATCTTGTATGTGAGGGATTAATTTCAGTTTGTTATCAAGTGTGAGACCAAGAAATTTTCCTTGATCCTTAACAGATAACGGTTGATTATTAATGAAAAGACTCGGTTCTGTATGAAGTCCTCTTTTACGACAAAAATGAATACAGAATGTTTTTTGAGCCGAGAAAGAAAAACCGTTTTCCTCTGCCCATTGTGTGATTTTATTAATTGATATTTGTAACTGTCTTTCAATGATACTCATGTTCGGTGAAGAGAAGGAGATTTGAAAATCATCAACGAACATGGTACCTTTGACAGCGGGGGGCAGTTGCTCGACTAAGCTATTGATTGCTATGAGGAAAAGAGTTACGCTCAGCACACTTCCCTGGGGTACCCCTTCTTCTTGAATGAAGGTATCCGACAGAATAGACTTGACACGTACACGAAAAGATCGATGTTTCAGAAAATTGGAGAGGAAGATGGGGAGGTTACCTCGCAACCCATACTCATGTAGGGTTTTGAGTATCCCATATCTCCAAGTACGGTCATATGCTTTTTCAATGTCAAAGAATACGCTCACGAGATGTTTACGTTTAAGGAAGGCTTCTCTAATTGATGTTTCAAGAAGCAGCAAGTTGTCAATTGTGCTTCTGCCGCGCCTGAATCCACTTTGAAAGGAAGATATCAGATGATTGGACTCCAGAATGAAAATCAGTCTGGCGTTAACCATCCGCTCCATCAATTTACACAGGCAACTTGTAAGAGCTATTGGCCTATAGCTTGCGGCTTGATTGGATGGTTTGTTCGGTTTTAATAAAGGTATGATTGTTGCTTGAGTCCAGGTTGTTGGGAAACGTTGTTCGGTCCAAATTCTATTAAAAAGATGTAGTATATTTTCTAGGGAGGTTTTACTCAAATTTGTCAGTATGATATTATGAATTTCGTCTGGTCCAGGTGAAGTATTGCGAGTTTTTTTTCAAAGCTGCAACAAGTTCTTTAAAAGTAAAATTATGATTTTATGAGTCTAAAATGTTTGAGTTAAAATTAAGGGTTTTTCGTTCCTTAAGGGATTTTAAAGCTAAAAATTTTGAGCTATAATTGCCTGCCCTGGAGACTTCTGCCAAATGAGTCCCCAAGCAGTCAGCTACTTCCTTAAGGTCTGATAATGTTTGCCCATTTCTCTCTAGAATCGGAGCACAAGATATTGTATAGTTTCCAGCGATTTTTTTTTATTTTTCCCCATACGGTCTTTGATGGGGTAGACGTCGTGATTGTGCTGACGTAGGCTTGCCATGAGTCACGCTGGCTTTTCCGTCGTATCCTCCGAGCTTCAGCACGAGCTCGTTTAAGTGCCACAAGATTTTGTGTGGTCGGATACCGACGAAATGTGTTCCATGCTTTTACCATTTATTTACCATTTGTGTTTCTTTATTTTCATTTATTTTTTTCGGGGATGTTTTTGTACTATTGGATTGTTTTTGTGTAGTCTTGGGTTTGTAAGTTTGAACAGTACTAATTTGGGTTGGTGCCTCTGTTTGTGTGCTGGAACTTTTAACAACCTTTTTAATTGCTGCAGCATATGATAATCCAGTTGTAGGGGTACGAGAGTCAACAATTTTTCGTGCCTCAGGATATGATACATTTTGGGTCGTTTTTATGATTTGAATTTCTTTCTCAAGGATCCATTTAGAGTATTTTGTGGAATAAGTGGGGTGGTCTCCCTTGCAGTTGACACATTTAAATTCCTTCGTACATTCATTGCTATCATGGCCGGGCTCAGAACATCTGGCACAAGCAGCTGTTCCACGGCAGGATAGCTTGGAATGACCGAAACGTTGACATTTAAAGCAACGAAGAGGGTTCGGAATGTATGGTCGAACTGGGCATGAGAGGTATCCAGCCTTGACACGTGAAGGGAGGTTAGGAGTACTAAACGTTAAGATGACATGTTTAGTTGGCAATATTTCTCCATTACGTTTGATGGTTATTATTTTTACTCCGCTTACGTGCTGGTCTATCATCTCCTCCAAAATCTCCTTCTCCTGAGTATAGAGAAGGTCAGGCTCCGAAATGATTCCCCGAGAAAAATTTAAGGTGGCGTGTTCGGAAATAGTGATTAAATATGAACCAATTTGTTTCATGGACATTAAGGATTTAATTTGACTTTGATTTTTAATTTCTAGAAGAAGATCTCCACTGCGTAATTTTTTTACTGTTTCAAATTCACCTATTTGATTTACAAGCGCTTTGTTGATGAGGAATGGGGATACTTTGGAAAGATTTAAATTTGGATCACTACGTTTAATAATAAAGAACTTCGGATTATTTGGCGAAACATTCTGACGCTCCCCTCGAGGGGGAGGAGGGTTTTTATTTTCTGAATCCATAAGCGGACCGGAGAACTGGGGGGAAAAGACGGGGTCGAGCCCCTGCGTAGCCCCCCTACACAGGGGTAAGGCTGCATACGACAGGGTTCGCCGGCTAGCCCTGAAGCCTCCCGTTAGCGATACCACTTGGCCCCGGTACCACGCAGCCATCGGCACGGTTGACACACCTTGGCTTGGGTTTTTGTTCCGAAATTTGGTAAGTGTGATGAGGGAAGGAAGGAGAAACAAATCCCTTCCCGCCGATATTCTGTTTGAGCAACTGGGGGTCACGACTCCGCCCAAGAGCTCGCCCCGAACTCACCACACCGCAAGCCCCCCCCCCCCACCACGACAAGGTAAACGGACAACGGGGGGATAGGTATAATAGGAATTCGTGGTATGAGTATATTTTCACCTCTGAACTTGCCAGTTAAAACCCTGGCTTCGATCACGTTTTTCATTAATTTTTGAATGACTAATCGCGTACCGTTGCACAGTTCAAATTACGAAGCAAGATAATTGGAGATCCCACCTTTATTTTTTAAAAATTTGTGTCACTTTAATGGTCGTTCATACCCCCCCCCCCCCTAGCAGTGAAAAAAAACTTTATACAGCAGATTTTGCCTAATAACTCAACACTCATGGTGTTTGATACATTTTATTTGTTTGTAATGATGTTTTTTGGTCACAACCAATATGAAAATCACAAAAATAGTTACTTTAATTTTTAACATATATTTATCTTCTTCAGAATTTTTGACTTTTAATTTTACCTTGAATTTGACGTAAATGCAAGATATAAAATACAGAATTTTATAAAGGATAAAAAAATTAACATAATATAATTGATAGTGTATATAATTTTTGAAAAAATAATATAAGTGCCGCAAATCAAAAACCATTTATTGCCACAATCGATTCAAAGCCCCCAAAAATGGCACAAACGTCCATAAGAAAATTCTACAGCATCGAAGGACCCCATTGCCAATTTTAACAAAGATCCGACCAAAACTGTCATTTTGTACTATAAAAAAATATGGGGTAGATCCCCATGAGGGGATGTACCTGCATAAGGACATTACAATCATTAAAATCATTCAAAAAAAAAAAAACATGCAGCTGTTCGAAAAAAACCTTGCGGACCTGGATTCGATCTCATTCCATCAGGAACTTCAACCTGACGCGCCTAACCACTTGACCATCGGGTCGCTCATTGAAGTAAGGATTTACGATAACACATATTGTTTTAGTTCAGTAGATCAGATGTCATGTGCGAACAAAAAAAATTTAGGAGTGGACTACCCCTAACATTTAGGGGGATGAAAAATAGATGTTGGCCGATTCTCATAGATACTGGATAAGCACAAAAAATTTCATCAAAATCGGTCAAGTCGTTTCGGAGGAGTATGGCAACGAAAACTGTGACACGAGAATTTTATATATTAGACTAGTTGACCCGGCAAACGCTGTTTTGCCATATAAATAATTTCCTAGTAATTTCTAGTGTAGACAAAAAATAGCTTACTAATTGTAAGTATGTATGTATGTATGGTAGAATGTGTATATTTTATGTATGTAAGAATGTGGTATATGCGTGAAATAAGCATGGAGCGCTGTGAACGATGAGGGAATATAAAAATAACAAAAGGCAAACATTATTTTTAAGTTATTATAATTTATTCCTTGAAATTATATATCATTAATTAAACAATTACGACAGTAACACTATTAAACAATATCAATATCTTAATGCTATAGCGTGGACAATATTTTTTGTTAGTCCATCTTTAGCTAACACAAACAAACTGGATGGTTTACTCACTCGAGAGCATGACACGTATAACTGTCCGTGTGAAAAACATGGTGTTCTCAAATCTAAGCCACAAACAGACATCGTTTGACCTTGGAATTTGTTGATAGTCATTGCAAATGCCAATCTAATCGGAAACTGAATACGTTTGAATTGAATTGGCACATCTGTAGGTATAATAGGAATCCGTGGTATGAGTATATTTTCACCTCTGAACTTGCCATTTAAAATCCTGGCTTCGATCACGTTTTTCATTAATTTTTGAATGACTAATCGCGTACCGTTGCACAGCCGGGGCGGGTTCAAATTACGAAGCAAGATAATTGGAGATCCAACCTTTATTTTTTAAAAATTTGTGTCACTTTAATGGTCGTTCATACCCCCCCCCCCTCTCGCAGTGAAAAAAAACTTTACACAGCAGATTTTGCCTAATAACTCAACACTCATGGTGTTTGATACATTTTATTTGTTTGTAATGATGTTTTTTGATCACAACCAATATGAAAATCACAAAAAATAGTTACTTTAATTTTTAACATATATTTATCTTCTTCAGAATTTTTGACTTTTAATTTTACCTTGAATTTGACGTAAATGCAAGGTATAAAATACAGAATTTTATAAAGGTACAAAAATTAACATAATATAATTGATAGTGTATATAATTTTTGAAAAAATAATATAAGTGCCGCAAATCAAAAACCATTTATTGCCACAATCGATTCAAAGCCCCCAAAAATGGCGCAAACGTCCATAAGAAAATTCTACAGCATCGAAGGACCCCATTGCCAATTTTAACAAAGATCCGACCAAAACTGTCATTTTGTACTATAAAAAAATATGGGGTAGATCCCCATGAGGGGATGTACCTGCATAAGGACATTACAATCATTAAAATCATTCAAAAAAAAAAAAAAAAAACATGCAGCTGTTCGAAAAAAATCCTTGCGGGCCTGGATTCGATCTCATTCCATCAGGAACTTCAACCTGACGCGCAAAACCACTTGACCATCGGGTCGCTCATTGAAGTAAGGATTTACGATAACACATATTGTTTTAGTTCAGTAGATCAGATGTTATGTGCGAACAAAAAAAAATTTAGGGGTGGACTACCCCTAACATTTAGGGGGATGAAAAATAGATGTTGGCCGATTCTCATAGATACTGGATAAGCACAAAAAATTTCATCAAAATCGGTCAAGCCGTTTCGGAGGAGTATGGCAACGAAAACTGTGACACGAGAATTTTATATATTAGATATATATATTAGGGTGTCCCGAAAAAATCGAATTTCTACAAAGCACTTAGCCTTAGTGCGGAAAATTTGTGACTCCCCAACACTAATTACTGGGCAAAATTTCTTGACTCTGAGTTAACGCCTTCTGCTCTGGCAAGAGGCTTGAAGTTTAGAGATTTTTGGAAAAAAATCGAAAAAAGAGAAAATTTACAAAATATTTTTAAATCCACAGAATGTTAAGCCTTAGTGCTGAAAATTTGTGACTTCCTAACACTAATTACTGAGAAAAATTTCGTGACTCTGAGTTAATACCTTCTGCTCTGGCAAGAGGCTTGGATTTTAGAGATTTTTAGAAAAAAAATCAAAAAAAGAGAAAATTTACAAAATATTTTAAATTTCACTGAATGTTAAGAATTAGTACAAAAAAAATTGTGACTTCCTAACGCTAATATCAGAGCAAATTTCGGGACTCTAAGTTAATGTCTTCCGCTATGGCAAAAGACTTGAATTCCAGGTAAAAGAACCCAAAAAGAATAATATCACAGCAAAATTTCGTGACTCTGAGTTAATGTCTTCCGCTATGACAAAATACTTGAATTTTAGGCAAAAGAAGACCCCTAAAGATTTTAATAAAAGATCCCAAAAGAGGGGTCTTTATTTATAATCTAATTACATGTAGGAATAAGGTCGATTAGAATTTAAAGTATTTATGCAGTTAGAAAGTCTCAAGACAAGTATTCAAAAAATTAGAACTGCATTTTTCATAGAGATTTCTATGCATTAAAGAAAAAATTACAAAATGGGTTTAAATCTCATTAATTATGCATTTTAAAAACTTCATAATGTACAGTTCACGCTTTAAGAATTAACAGTTAGAGAGACATCATGTATTATAGCTGTAATTTGTAATCACGTTTATGCTGAAATGCAGGCATATTGCTGCGTGATTTTAAAACAGCCAAAATAAACTCGTCTCTTTGCTCTTGGCCACATACTTGATTTGATGCCTTCGAAACTAACTTCACGATGCGTTCAACGCCCTGTGTGGCAAGGGAATTGAATAAACTTACATTTTTCGCTTTGAACTCCAACAACCAACATATTTCGAAGATCGTCTGAAGAAACATTGCGGAGAACTGGTGGAGGCGTTAATTTGCAATTGTTCCAGTCTATCAAACTAACATACTCTGCAGCTTCAAAGTTAAGCTTCGGGGTGTGGAATGCACGCACACAATCTTCATCAACACATCCACTTTGTCTAGCTTTTAAGTTTCTATGAATACCGAACTCTCTGATAGTCACATTTTCATACGTTATCATATTTAACAGAATGTTTTCTAGACAAGTTAAGAATGCATTCCGAGCAATGACCGGATCGATTACGTTAAGATACTTTTTTGGCACGTATCTTGATGCATGACTTTGTTTGATTCTCCGATTGAACTGAAGTTGAAGTAGATGTGCCAAAAGAGTAGTGAATAGAGTCCTGCGACCTTTTCTTAGCTCTCTTTGGAAGTTTCTGTTTCTTCAATATCCACTGCAAACGATGGACAATAACCTAGTAGTCCTTTGATCAAAGAAAAATGGCCTTTCTTTCAACGGAACTCTTTTCTCTTTAGGACATGCACACATATGAATACAAATCATGGCACTTACAAGCAGCTATATCGTTTCAAGCAGCTATAGAGTTTCACAGCAACCTCCTTAAATTTCATAAGTCGATCTCTTGTTTTCTCGTTGTGTTTGACTCTTTTAAGAGCAGCCTTCATGGCCACATATTTTTTGTCATAAGTAAATATCATTACAATAACATGTAATTTTGAAATTACCGCAATGCACTTATACAAATTTACTATATTTCTTGCTATACGATCAGCAATAATCGAGAACCTAGGCTCGTTATTACTAGCCATCTCTGAAGAAAATATTCGTGTCTCTCTTGCATACAACATTTTATTACATCGCCATAGGTTGGAAGCATGCAGTCAAAGTCTTTAGCATACCCAAAAATTGCCAATTTGGAAATATCTCTTGCAAAAAAAAATGTATCGTTTCGATTTAGACATATTGCAATAATACGAAAAACACGCCATACGAACCAATATTTAAAACACTTGACTTCCTTATAGACTTAACCATATAAACAAATAAGAGGAGCCCATTTCAGTACAAGAGGTAGTGTGATGGTGATAAAAATTCAGGTGATAAAAATTCGAAATATTGGAGCGAATTAAGTATGTAGCAGCTTCTTGTTATGTGTGTTTCACATTTAAGAATTTTTTACCGAAATTCTCTAATTTCAGGTCTTTTTTCAGAGCATAAGTGATTAGCTCACAGACTTTAAAAGTGAACGTATTAGTTTGTGATAGGAAGTCACAAATATTTTGCACTAATTTTTAACATTCGGTGAAATTTAAAATATTTTGTAAATGTTCTCTTTTTTTTGATTTTTTGCTAAAAATCTCTAAACTTCAAGCCTCTTGCCAGAGCAGAAGGCATTAACTCAGAGTCAAGAAATTTTGCACAGTAATTAGTGTTGGGGAGTCACAAATTTTCCGCACTAAGGCTAAGTGCTTTGTAGAAATTTGATTTTTTCGGGACACCCTAATATATATATATATATATATATATATGTATGTATTTGTGTATGTATGTATGTGTGTATGTATGTATGTATGTTTGTATATATGTATATATACAGGTATGTATGTAAGTTTGTGTATATGTATATATGTGTATGTATTAGAGATGAAAATGGTCGGAAAAAAACCGGAAACTTTCGGGGAAAAACCGTTTTTTTTCCGTTTTTTTCCGAGGAGGTTTATTTCCACTCCGGAAAAATTGAATTTTTCAAATTTTCAATAAAATGAAATTAAAATTTTCAGCATAAAATGATAAATAATGATAAATTTCAGCATAAATCATATACTCAAAAAGGTTGGGAATCACTGGAGAAGACCGACCAGTTAATGACTGGTCTTAATTTGTTTTAAAAGCATTTTTTTACATTAATTTTCAACAGTTTTTTTTTTCATTTAATTTTTAAGAAAGAACTGACTAGAAAATCTTTTGTTTGTATAATTGTTAGAAGCTTTAATTTATTGAATCCTGCATTTTTGTTTTCATTTAAATCCCCTAAACATCTTGATGCAAAAGCATATAGCCATTAGTTTCGTTTTTTCCTTATTTAATTACATTGCAGGTATCAAAGAGCATTTTTTTTTATAATCGTATACAAAATACTAGTTTTTTAGGGTAATTATGAAATTTGGATACTAAAATTGTGCTACAATGTTCAATTTCTGGTCATACTCCCCGATAATTTTCAGCTTAGAAAGCAGAAAAAAGATAAATAAAATGTATCCAGTTTTTAAGGGAATACTTGAACATTGGCCATTTTATAAACATTACGTTCTCCACTCTAGGACAGCACAATTTTTAATTGAAAA
The DNA here is from genome assembly GCA_038373865.1 of Uloborus plumipes. Classification (NCBI taxonomy): domain Eukaryota; kingdom Metazoa; phylum Arthropoda; class Arachnida; order Araneae; family Uloboridae; genus Uloborus; species Uloborus plumipes. The sequence continues at coordinate 48,408 of JAXGGA010005361.1, read as the reverse complement.
TGTTAAAGCAATAGTAAATAAGTACAGAAATTTATGTTAAAAACACATTTTAATATTTTGTAATAAGTGAACTACTGCTCAATTAGGTAAAAAAATAATTCTGATTAAATTCCAACTTTTGTAAACACAACAGATTTTATAATTGGCCTACTATTAGTGTATTTTTGATATTAAAAGTACATAAAATATTTCTTATGAAAAATTACATATCGACACTGAAAGGTAAAATTATTTCATTATTGATAAGTGCTTATGCACAAATATTTTCATTTATTAATATGAATTCTTTCATACAAAATGCATTACCGCACTTTTTAACTGATTTTCTGTATGTACTTCCTCTACTTTGTGTATGTATAAAATAAACTGTCACATATATATTTAGTTTTATATCATAGATTTATGAATTTTCTGTTAAAAATTGTTAATTTCCTTTTGGTATTTAGATATTTTCCTAAATTTTATATTAATATGCAATATTACTAACATTATGACAGCATATTTACAAAAAAATAATAACTTAATTTAAATAGTTTCCATATCTTTCAAAGATTTTTATGTGTCTAACAATTCAGAGTTCAAATCGTACTAAGATAATAATTATTAACGTTCTGTGTATTTAAAGTAACACAAAATATAAAATAAATAACTAAATAATTAAAAAAAACTATCGCTATCAACTATTAAAACTCTCTCAACACAACAACTCTACACAGAAACTTCTTTAACAATAATTATATTTTCTGAAATTTTAGTTCAGTTATCACCTTCCATAATTGTTAATACATTTATTCCAGAGGTGGAACCATGCTTTTTCATCCCCCGGGGGATTCTTTATATTTTTTAACAAACATTTTCTCTACTAATAATTACTTTTTATGAAATTTTAGCTCAGTTTCCACCTCTCATAATTGTTAATACATTTATTTTGGAGGTGGAATCATGCTTTTACATCCCCCGGGGGAAAATTTTATATTTTTTTTACAAACATTTTCACTAACAATAATACATTTCTTAGACGTTTTAGCTCAAGTTTTACCTCCCATAATTGTTAATGCATTTCTTCCAGAGGTGGAACTATGCTTTTACGTCCCCCGAGGGAAAATTCTACATATTTTAACAAACATTTTCACTACTAATAATTAAATTTTCTGAAATTTAGCTCAGTTTCCACCTCCCATAACAGTTAATGCATTTATTCAAGAGGTGGAACAATGCTTTTACGTCCCCCGGCCGAAAATTTTGTATTTTTAACTAACATTTGCACTACTAATAATTAAATTTTCTGAAATTTAGCTCAGTTTCCACCTTCCATAATTTTTAATGCATTTATTCCGGAGGTGGAACTATGCTTTTTCTTCCCCCGGGGGAAAATTTTATATTCAACAAACATTTTCACTAACAATAATACATTTCTTAGAAGTTTCAGCTCAGTTTCCACCTCCCGTAATTGTTATTGCATTTATTCCGAACATGTTACTATGCTTTTACATCCCCGGGCAAAAATTTTGTATTCTTTAACTAACATTTTTACTACTACTAATTATTTTTTGTGAAGATTTAGCTCAGTTTCTACCTTCCATAATTTTTAATGCATTTACTCAGGAGGTGTATCTATACTTTTACATCCCCCGGCGGATTATTTATATTTTTTAACAAACATTTTCAGTACTAATAATAATATTTCATGAAATTTAGCTCAGTTTCTACCTTCCATAATTGTTAATGCATTTATTCAGGTGGTGGAACTATGCATTTACATCCCCCGGGGGAACATTTTAAATTTTTTAAACATTTTCACTACTAATATTTTTTTATGAAAATTTAGCTCAGTTTCCACATTCCATAATTTTTGATGCATTTATTCAGGAGGTGGAACTATGCTTTTACATCCCCTGGGCGAAAATTCTATATTTTTTAACTAACATTTTCACTACTAATAATTGAATTTCATGAAATTTTAGCTCACTAAATTGATTAATCTCATGTTTATGCTAGCGTTGATAGGGGGTTTCCACCTCTCATAATTTTTAATGCAATTATTGAGAAAGTGGATTTATGCGTTTTCATCCCCGGGGGAAAATTTTATATTTTTTTAACAAACATTTTCACTAACAATAAGATACTTGGAAGACGCTTTAGCTCAGTTTCCACCTCCCATAATTTTTAATACATTTATTTTCGGATGTGGAACTATGCGTTCACATCCCCCGGGAGATAATTCTATATTTTTTAACTAACATTTTCACTACTTATAAAATAATTTTATGAAGTTTTTGCTCAGTTTACACCTTCCTTAATTGTTAATACATATATTCAAGAGCTGGAACTGTGCTTTTACATCCCCCGGGGGAAATTTTATATTTTTTAGCAAACATTTTCACTACTATTAATTATTTTTTATAAAGTTTTAGCTCACTTTCCACCTCCATAATTGTTAATGCATTTATTCAGGAGGTGGAACTATGCTTTTACATCCCCCGGGGGGAAATTTTATATTTTTTTACAAACATTTTTATTACTAATATATTTTTATGAAGTTTTAGCTCAGTTTCCACCTCCCATAATTTTTGATGCATTTATTTAGGAGGTGGAGGCTTTTACTTCCCCCGGCCTTAAACATCATTTTTTTAAATATTTCATTCTTTTCTAATTAGCATAGGAAACTATGAAGCAGAATGAAATTTACGAATCTCTATGTGTTGTTATGATCATTTGATGCTAATTTTATTAAATGCATGTTTTTATGAAAACCGGTTTCTCATCCACCATTTGTCATTTTTCGCGTGTTTTTCGATTTGTAATATGAAACAAAATAACGGGCCACACGAATCAACTCTGCTCTGTTATTTAAAAAGTCATAACAGTCTAAGGAATTTTGTCATTATATATACATAATAGTTTTTCAAATTAAAACTCACAAGCTGCTTGGGCAATCTAGAGCTAAAATTAAAGATTATATGAACCTGAATAATAACATAATCTGTAAATAAAAAAATGCAAATAAATGTGAATCAAGTGAATATTAGTTTATAAATCTCTAGGTTATAATCATTAATAACGTTATTCACTGTACTATCAATGATTTCTTGATATTCTTAAAATCGAAATTTTACCTATTGTAGTGGTGCTACATCGACGAAAAGACATCGATGTTTTAAATCAGAAATGTTCAGAATTAAAACACAAATGGTGTCAATACATGACATTGACCCCAAAACATCTATGTTCTGAAGCACTGAACCTCCAGAATGCAACCTCCATAATAAATATTTTAATACTCGAAATCAAATTACAGTAATCAAGTAATTAAGATTTTTTGAAGAAAAGGTAATTATTATCATAACGATAATTAATTATTCTCTAAATAATGTATTGTAAAGGGAATATAAACCTATACAGTAAATCCCCGATTATCGGCTAAAGAAAGAATGAAAGAAAAAGAAAGCAAAGATGAGAAATAAGTATTATACATAATGAATGATTGTTCTAGTACGAAAGAATTGTTCAAATTATATTTACTACTGAAATGACATTCAAAGTTAATCAATAATCATATCCACTTCAAATTCACACTAAGTATACATTTAAAGTAAAATTATAGGTCTTTTTTTCTCTTAATCTATCACTTATTGAGAGAAGTACAATATTATAGGTTTATATTAGGGATGCACCGATTAATCGGCAGTACCGATTAATAGGTTACTTTTCCGATAATTAATAATCGGCAAAATTTTGCCAATTACACTGGTCGACAGTGGTTCACTAACAACAACCAAATTATTATTTTTATTACGTATTCATATAGTTATTTAAATACCTGCAAGTAAAAAAGTCCCACCACGTCTCAATTTTCCGTAATAAAAAAAAATAATTTTTTACTATTTTTTATGATTTTCGCGCCAAATGCCTCTTTTTGGAGGGAAAAGGAGCAAAATATTAACTCCTAAATTTTTTTGGAGGTGAAGGGAGACTCAATGTCCGAAATCATAACCACCGATAAAAAAAGGGGGGGACGAGGGGAGTGTATCCCCTCAAAATATGCAAAAAATCATGAAAAAGTATCTTTTTATTCTGGTTTCTTTAATATGACGTTTTGGCGATTTTTTTTTTTGGGGGGGGGGGGTTATTTGGCGCTATTTACGATATTTTGCGAAAAATTCACTGAATGATATTAAAATCAGCAATATTTAGAAAATTAACCATTGTAAAATATTTTTTGCATTGTTTCGTGGCAGAAAAGGAGAGTAAATATTTGAATTGTTACCTTGCTCACTCCAAGCACTTTTTTTAATACTTAAGGCAACTACTAAGAAATTTAAACGTAAAAGGAAGTAGTGTGGGGTCCATACCAGATTTCTTTTTTCATTTTACGGCTTTGTATCAGAGGGGGCGGTGGGGGGGGGGCTTTCGGCAAAAAGTGGAGAGTGATGGAGAGGAAAGGGGCCATATTTGGATTTTGAAGATAATTTTCCTCAGAACCAGCCAAAATACACCGTCTTTCTTAAGACCTGCGATGTGTCTCGTATTTAGCATGCGACAGTCATAAATCGGTTTTTAATTTTTTTTTATTTTTTTTTTATTTTTTTTTACAGCGCGAAAATTTTTTCGGAAGTAGGAATCTTAGAAGGGGGTCCTATCCTCTGATTTTACATCGAATTTTTTTTAAAACGTCATTTTAAAAAAACAAGAATGAAAAGATCATTTTTGGTGATTTTTTGCTCATTTTGAGGGGGTACACCCCCCTAAGAACCCCTTCTTTGCTGTTAGTGGTCATGATTTTGAAGTTTGAGTCTCTCTTGGAACTTCAAAAAAAGTTAGGAGTTAATATTATGATCCTTTCCTCTTAAAAAAAGGTGTGTTTGATATGTTTTTTCAGTTATGTTCAGTACTTTTTAGAAATTCATAACAAAAAAAAAAAAAAACTGTACGTGCTACAGCTTTTTTACTATTATTTTTGAATTCTACACTGCAAAATTAGTCAAAAACAGTTGATTTCATCTTAGTTAGGGAAAAAAAGTGAAAATTTGTTGACTAGTGAACGATTTTTGCCGAGGTTAGCGGGCCAGTCGCGCTGCATGTTTGGTGTCTATTTACTCTAATACAGAATCGTATATTAAACATGACTAATGTTGAGAAACTTAGGGGCCCTACAGTCGTTGCTACAGAGAAAAAATAAACTATTCTGCCGTAAGCACAAAAGTCGTATCTGCACTTTTTAACAAAATTGAGTTATCGTCACCAGGTGACTCTTTGTGACGTATTTTACCGAAATACAAAATTATATGGTCATTTGAGAACGGCAAATATTTTTAAAAAAAATTTTGAAAAAATTTCATCTGAATCAAATACATGGTGGCGCAAAACTTTAAAGAGTTGTATCTCAGTTTGAGCTGGACTGCAGATACCACTTTTGTGCTTAGCACGGCAGTGTTGCTTTTGCAGTATTGGGCATTTTAGTTTTAAATTAGAACCTCGGCTGCCTGTATTTTCTGTAAAAACAACAGTTTATATTCTGCAGTATTTTGGGGGCTATATTGTTTGTCACGGAACTATGTATTGATGGACCTTTGCATTGGCGACAATAGTGACATGTTAAATACACCATAACTAAATATTTAAAATGAAATCTATGAGTGTCTTACAATGAAAGACATAAAAGCAATTTCTTATTAATATCTATCATGTTTTAGCAGTTTGAACGCGATTTAAGGAGTGATATTACCTGAAAAATAACCAAACGTCCAAAAATATTTTAACTGCTTATTTCAGAATTAAAAAGTATTTGAAACACTCGGAAAAAAATCTCATGACGCTAGCTCAATTATTTAAAAAGATATGAATGACTTCAAGCCATGTTCGCTATGTTTTCTAATGGAGTAGCAACACTTTCAAGGGCTTTTTCTTGAAGATCTCTTTTTTTTCCATGTTACAGGAATCGCAAAGGAGTTTTTTCTATTAAAAATATAGTGTTTTAAAAATACTTTTTGCGTTCAGAACGATATTTTAAACAAAATTTGTGCATTTTATAAGCATTTTGAAAGATCCTTAATTTTTTGGAGTATGTTTAACCTTAAAAAAAATTATTAAAAGAATTACCATTATGCAAGTAAATGAATTCACAGATTTTTAGATCTAATTAATGTGATCATTTAGCGATAACTATTCCTGAAAAAAGTGTAAAAACAAAAAAGCCTAACTGTTTTCAAACAATTGAAATTTTCTTAATTTTTCAAAATTAAAAAAAAAAAAGGGAGAGGGCAGTATTTTTTATCTTTGAAAATTAAATATTGATTGTTAAATAAGTATCCATTCAATGGTTTCAAAGAAATGCATGCTTCATATACAATTTTAAAAAATATATGAAGGTACTGTGACCCCTTAAAAAAACTAATAACACTGAGGAACGAAAAAAGTTAAAAAATCTGCGGCACTTATTTTGTTAATGGTTTTTGTAAACACTTACATTAGACATGCACAGCATGCATTTACTTTTTTGGATTGATTCTTCAATGGACCGTAAATCCATACTCTTATAAATGACACTATTTGTACACCATAACACACAAATTGAATCTAAAGTATGGCTAAGCTTTGTTTTAGTAGTCAAACATTTTTTTGACTGCAATGAAGACCAGACTATTCTGAATTAGTACTAAAATGCTTTAAAATTTTCACACATTAGGAGCTACTATGAGCATTAAATTGCGCTTTTTGCATAGCTATTTAGACAGATTTCCCGATAATTTGGGCGATTTCAAGGAGGAACAAGGAGAACGATTCCACCAGGACATCAGAATAAAAGAAGAAAGTTATCAAGGGGCCGATGGGATCGCCACATTACGCAGACTACTATCGTACATTAATAAGAGATTTTAATGAGCAATACCATCACAAAAAAGCTTACAGAAAAAGTTTTCTGTAATTGTTTTAATAACTTAATGAGCAGCATATAATTTTTTTGTTTTTATATCGTTCTGGTAAAAGATTTTAATAAAAATGCTTTTTCTACACATATTGGTACTTTTATTTCGGTTTTCTTAGTGAAATAGCTAATAGTCTTTATCTCAAAATCTAGAGCCAATTTGACAAATCTAATATTTTTTTAGTATTCAGCACACTTGTCTGATAATGAATTGACTTTAAAATAGAATGCCGCAAAGTGACTGTTCCCCAGTGTAATCTTTAAAAGAGAAAATTACAGCGAAAGCTTAGGGAATCTTCTTAATACGTTTACCTCAATTACGAAAGATCTATGTAAATAATGCTTTCCTTTTTTTTCAATCGATTTTTTTACCCAATTTTACAGCCCTGTAAAGTAAGAGCAAATGCACATATTTCTATGGGATACATACATCTCTATGATAAAGTTTCAAAGTTTATTCCAACAGTGCTAAAAACTACGAAAATCTGATATGGCAAGAGTCGAACGCTGTGTTTAATTGATTTTGAATGGAGTTTTGACTAATGGTGCCCCCCCCCCCCCCACCATCAGTCAAAACTCCATTCAAAATCAATTTTCAATGGGGGGGAGGTCATTTGACGTATTTTTGATTGGTCTTTGAATAATCATGGCGCAAACTGCGCCATTGACAGTTTTAGAAGGGAATGTTTTTCTTTTTGGCGAAGGGGGGGGTGGACTTTTGGGGTATCGTTTTTTGTGGATAGGGGGCGCCACTGCTATTAAGATCTATACTATTGGGGGGATGGGCACCCCTGAAAAAAAAGCAAAATTCTGCAGTCAGGAGACTAAGAAAAAATGGTATTGCCAAAAAAAAAAAAAAAAACCTATGGGGGGTTTTTTTTTCGAGTTTGATTTTTATGTTTTAGCCAGTTTAAAAGAGAGATTACAGAGATGATAACGTAACAATTCAGTGGGATCTGACATGGAAGCAATAAAAAATAAACTATAATTAAATCAAGCAGGCGTAATTCTTCCACATGTGATCAGTTACCTTAAATTTGTCCTTTTTTGTTCTTTTTTTTTTAATTTTTGAAACATTAAATATAACTACCCCTTTAGGAGGTTGCTTAGAAGGTAATTTTTGTTTTCTATATTCTTAAGGAAATTTACAAAAACCTAAACATTGTTTTCTTTTTAAGGAGACATGAAACGGATCAAAGAAAAATAACTTAGAAGCTGTCCTAATTACCGCACCATATTTCAATTTATTTTTTTCACACCAAGTTCTATTGGTTGAAAAAAAAGTTGAAGTAACTTGAAACATAGGAATTCTATTTTCTTTTACCTCAACTGTCACTACATTATTTATTCATACATACCGTGGACGCCAGTTAATTGAATCAATTCTAAAATAAATAAGCCGCTTTAATGAATCAAATAACTAAAAATGGAACATTATACACGTTTATTGAATTCGCCGTTTTATTGAATCAGCCACTTTATTGAATAAGCCGCTTTGTTGAATCAAAGCTGCTTAGAATGAAGTTTACAAATACCTTTGTGCTAAAGATGTACAGAAAATAACAACGTTACAATGCACAAATGAGCAGGGATACTGCAGACACGTGTTTCGGCGTTACAAGGAACGAATTTATCATTGCAAAAAAGCTCACAACTTTTTTGCATTGATAAAGGCATTCCTTGTAACGCCGAAACACGTGTCTGCAGTATCCCTGCTCATTTGTGCATTGTAACGTTGTTATTTTCTGTACTGCTTAGAATGGTTGTCTACTCTATAATCGGGTCCTTATGGCGTGTGTGTACTGTGGAATAGGGTGATCGATTTTTTTTTTTTTTTTGTAATTCCTAGTCGGCCAAGGTGAAAAAAGTTGTCCTCTTAGTTTAAAAAATTGCTTGTAAAAGTTGATCAGATAAAATCTTCATGTTCCGCAAGGCAGTCGAAGTTCGCAAATTCGGCCCAAAAATGATTTTCTTCTTTACGAATATATTAATTTTTAATAAATTTTCAAATCTGCCAGGGTGAAAAAAAATCCCAATGGGGTGAAATACTATGATGTAAAACTACATCACAGTCCGATAAAATGTTCAAGCGTCGCATCGCGATAGAAATTTACATATTTAGCCCAAATAGCTGTTTTTTTATCATGAATGAAAAAAATTCATCCCAACTTTTAAAATCGAACAAGGGTAGAAGTTGCCTCTTACGATCAAAACAATTCTCAAAAAATAAACTCAAATTACTTAAGATGCTCGAGGGGGGGGGTATCCTTTCCAACTTTCCAAATGAAGGTTTTTACTCGCAAGTGAACGTGATTTTTGCGTGATAGTTTGTTATAGGCCGTGATGGAACAAATGTAAGCATACGTACAGACAAGTGCAATTTTTCGGATTATTAAAGTAAAGAACATTTTACAACTACATCAACTTTCAGTAAAAAAATAAATAAAAAATAATAATAAATAAATGAAAAAAAAGAGAAAACTTTGAAATCACCTACTATTCTTGTTTAACACTAAACATAAAACTTTCGTATTGAAAGTGTAATGAAATGAAGCTGTTGTTCTCCACCGATTTTACTTGCAGAACTTTTTTAAATGAACAAAGTAATTGCGCAAAATGAAAAATAATATTTCAATGCAGGTTGTATCGCAAAATATATTATTCCTTCTTTACGTACAATAAGTTTCGAAACAGGTAAGTTATCTTAAAGCAGTGATGGCCAACCCGCGGCACGCGTGCCACAATGTGGCACGGCAGAGCCGTAACAGTGGCACGCGAAGACTTTTTGAAAAAGTTCAAAAATTGAGGGAAAATGTAGATCGCAAAAATATTGCTAAAAACTAAAACCCTTGAAATGATACATATAATGATATTGTGACGATTAAGTGTCAGGATTTTGGCTTACAAATTGTCTTTACTACAATATTGCAAAGTACTTAGCGTTAGCTTCGGGCAGTGACGTATCCAAGGGGTGGGCTGATAGGGCTGTAGCCCCCTCCGAAATTATCAAAAAAGAATTTTTAACATTTTAGTTAATACCCTTTTTCCTTCTTTTTCCTGAAATCGCGAAAAGAGAATTTTTTTCTGCAGAGAAAATTTAATTAAAGGATAAAATATAAGGACAGAAAAGAAAAGAAGTAACTTCTTTCTTTTTCTTTTGACATGTCCATTTTACTGTTTGTCACGTTTATGACTATCTTATAATTCAATTTTGTGCATTTTTATTGCAAATTTCTTTCAGAAACACAGATTAATTCATCTGGCTCTGTTCAATCGGAAAATTAATGTTATTAAGATCACAAATTTGTTAAAATATTGCATGCACTTGTAAGGGAACACTTACTTTAATTAAGATAACTTTTCAAAATTTAGTTTATCATTTCCTGTTTTTATCAAAATGTTTTTATCAAAATGTGGCACCTATCGGTTACAACAACAAGTATAATGCTAAAAAAAATTAATAATGTATTTTTGTCATCTTAAATTAGCATTGATATGAGAAATTCAAAAAAAAAAAAAATACTTTTCTTAGCGAGAAGAGAGCAGGGAACCTCAGAAAATTTAGCTAAGTCTCGACTCAGCCCCCCCCCCCCCTGAAATGATTTGGCTTTCGGCATCCAACGAGAGCTGTGACATCACAGACAATGCTTTGTAAAGCATATTTGTGCTTGACACGAATGAAACTTTCGATGCTGCAGAATGGATTCTTGATCTGCAATAGTGTCAGCTACGGGTGATGAAATTAAAAAAAAAAAAAAGTTACCTCGGCAAGTAAAATTAAGAAACCAGATCGGACAAAATTCGGTATGGTTGCACAAATGAAGATCCTTAAATTGTTTTTGTTACGTTACTTGAAAATAATTTGGGGAAAAAACTTCAAAAGCATCATCGAATTATTTATCACAAACTGCTTGCCAAAGAATGAGACTTTGTCTCTGCTTGTGACTCTGTAGAGTTTACTGTATTACCAAACTACGAATTAGAGCTCTGAATGTTTTGCGAAATTTTCCCAGGAGAAAGAGGAGAGCATGGCAAGTTACTCCTTCATTGAAATGTGCAATAGCTGTCCAAAGGAAAATAGTCATTAGATTTTAGAATTTTAGGGAGTGTGTTTTTTGAAATGTCTCGAAGGAAAGCAGTGAGGACTTGCTACTTAGGAATGAAGAATAGCAAATGAATTTAGCTATGTCATCTCTTATTATCCGGCGTTAAAGTAATTTAAATTTAAGATGGTACAAAAAAGTTTCCTAAACCAGTATAGGCCATCTATATTCTTTCATGGTGAAACTTCAGTTTCTTTCTCTCTACTTTGGAGAAAAAAGATTAGAACATTAAATTTAATATTGAAAGTATCAACCCTAATTTAATAATTTTCCAATGATATATGGAAAAAATTTTACACCTATTTTAAGTATACATTCAGTGTTCGGTTTGATCATTTTAGGATCATAAAAAAATGCTGATCTTTTCAAATTCTTTGTCTCTTTCTCTGCAAGAATGCTTTCTTTGCATCGGTAATCAAATATAATAACTTGCTTCAACAGAAAGTCATCCACGTTATATAGCAAATTTGTAATAACATTTTTTTTTTTTTCACATTTGCACACTAGGGTGGTCACAAGTAACATGGGGAAATTTTTTTTTCAACTAATCTTTTGCGGCACCCCCCTAAAATGTGCCAATGGGCTAGAAAATGAGATTTGAAAAGTTTTAGCTTAATCGGATAATATTAACACGTGCCGCAAAGAGGGTAAAGTTTAGAAAAACAGCGATTTTTAGCCAAAAATTGTGTTTTTTACTCCGTAAAACCAAAACTACTGATCCTAGCAGCTTTATTTTGGTCTCATTTTGCAGGAAATTTTATTTTCTTTAAATCTAATCTTATTTAAAGTTTCGAAAAAAATTATTAAATATTTTTCAGAATTTTCACAAGTCAGCCTGCAACGCAAATCCTCGAAATTGCAAGTAACATGGGGATTTTTTTTTCAACTAATCTTTTGAGGCACCCCCCCCCCTAAAAGGTGCCAATAGACTAGAAAATGAGATTTGAAAAGTTTTAGCTTAATCGGATAATATTAACACGTGCCTCTAAATGGGTAAAGTTACGAAAAACAGCGATTTTTAGCCAAAAATCGTAGTTTTTCCTCTGTAAAACCAAAACTATTCATCTTAGAAGCTTTATTTTGATCTCATTTTGTAGGAAATTTTATTTTCTTTAAGTCTAATTTCATTTAAAGTATCGAAAAAAATGATTGAATATTTTTCAGAATTTTCCAAGTCAGGCTGCAGCATAAATCCTCGAAATTGCTTAGAAAAAATAAATCATTAAAATGTAAATTAATAAGTTCTTTTAGTAAATTTGATGAAATCTACGGATAACGTTGACTTTTCAGAGAAAAAACAGCAATATTATTACAAACATATAATAAATTTATGTCTTTGAAACTCATAGATAAAATAAATAACTGCGAGTAAAGCTTATGAAATGAGCAGTACAAGCCATAAATGAAGGGCTTGGAGGATGAAGGGGCTAAGTTACATTTTAAAAAATGAACACTCTCTACAATGGTAAGCAATAGATACAGGTGAGCAAATAAAACTTGGTAAATCAAACAGGAGATATAAATAGACCAATTTAATTCGCACACTAATGACAAAACCAGAAAACAAAAAAGCTGCAATAACTACAACAATAAAACTTTGAACTTTAATTACTCGCAATTTCTGTTTCGTCACTTAACCCTTTCATATATTAACCCCTTCAAATATAAATACTGCTTTCCTCCTTAGCGGTCAGAGCTGAATATTGGCTGAAAAATCTCTGCCTTGTTAGGGCTCTCGACCCCCTGGGGAAGGGAGAAAACTATGATTCCCCATTATAGAAAGGTGCAATCGCCATCTCTATTGTGGGAGGGTCGAGAAATCATTAAGATACCCCACAAAGTTCGCTATGCAAGTCTTCAAGCAACTAGTTTGGGACACAACCCTTGAGATTTAATGGAGAATGGCTCCATCTTCGGTTTCCAGAGATCAACAAGCTTGAATTTAAGACAGAAAGACAATTTTTAATAGCCGCATATCTCATCAAATCACAGGTTCCAAGTTAAGTTCTTATCTTACCTTCTATCTTCAATTTGGAGGGTAGCAATTTTGATAACTAGTGGTGTTGAAGAGCAGATTATAGGTGTTCCCATCCTTAAAAACAGCGCGGGCGTGTACAAGTAAGTGCTGTATATTCAGTAGTTGAGCATTGGGGCTTAGTTGAAAAAATTTATATCACTGCTGAAAATAGTGGTAGCTTTCAGGAAACCTGCGTTTTACAGAAATATTTTCCGTATTCAGCATGTTTCCACCGCATCTTAGAAGTTGTTTTAAAAGCAGTTTTTAGTTACAAAATGGAAATACATCTGCTGGTCCTCAAGCAAATATTTTTCAAAAAGTTCCAGCTGAATGATCTGTGTTAGATAAAAAGCAATTCAAAGCAGGTACAGAAGATGAGAATATTAGAAATAAGCAATTTAGGTGAAAATTGAAACTGCTTTGTTGTGAAATTAAAAAGCTGCAGCCTAGGGACGATTACAATATATACCCCTATAAATCGTGTAAAAACCAATTTTATACTAAAGCTAAAAAGACAGTAAATAGTTAAAATTAATTCCAGGCTTCAGTTCCTCTTTGAAGAAAGACAAAGAGCAACGATAGCTTTTATTACAAATTAATGCTGTATGCTAAATACAGGCACAGTTTCCTCATTTATCAAAAGGTATCCCATCCAAGCCATCAGCAACTTAATTTGTATTTAAAGAGTAGTAAAAATATGTTATATAATTTAACAGTATAAGTATAAAGGAGCATTAAAGCTTTTATTGTCATTTTAACTCTTTGCTTTCCGTCTTAACCCCTTAATTCCTCTATTTAAACAAAGAAATTTGTTTCATTTATTTCTAAAGTACCACGAAAATACCCCTCTTTTAATTGACAAAGTAAATCCAACAATAAGCAAATAAAGGTAATTGAATATTGTAATGCTTTTAGATTTTTGCATGAAAATTTCTTATTTTTGATATACTCTACGATTTAACCTGAAAAATGCCAAATAAACTTTGGACATGATAACAAAATACTTTGGACATGATAACAAAAATGAATGGGATAGCACTTAACGAGAATGAAATTTCCTACAAAATGGAACCAAAATAAAGTTTCTAAGATGAATAGTTTTGGTTTTACAGATGAAAAACTACGATTTTTGGCTAAAAATCGCTGTTTTTCGTAACATTATTCACTTTGAGGCACGTGTTAATATTACCCGATTAAGCTAAAACTTTTTAAATCTCATTTTCTGGTCTATTGGCACATTTTAGGGGGGTGCCTCAAAAGATTAGTTGAAAAAAAAATTTCCCCATGTTACTTGCAATTTCGAGGATTTGCGTTGCAGCCTGACTTGTGAAAATTCTGAAAAAAAATTAATCATTTTTTTCGAAACTTTAAATAAGATTAGACTTAAAGAAAATAAAATTTCCTGCAAAATGAGACCAAAATAAAGCTGCTAGGATCAGTAGTTTTGGTTTTACAAAGTAAAAACTACAATTTTTGGCTAAAAATCGCTGTTTTTCTAAACTTTACCCTCTTTGCGGCACGTGTTAATATTATCCGATTAAGCTAAAACTTTGCAAATCTCATTTTCTGGGCCTTTGGCACATTTTGGAGGGGGGGGGCGGCAAAAGAAATTCGAAAATTGATTTTTTGTGACCACCCTATATGCACACTTTAGCCGTCTGATGCTGTTGTAGATTTGGTTCGAAATACGCTTCTGAACGATTTTTTTTTGTTATGAATGCAGAAAAATCTAAATACCGTTAAATATTAATTGATAGCACTTATAACACTTAAACTTATTGGGATTCTCAAGAACTAATCCTAAAATTAAAGACTTGGTAAAAAAGATACAGACTCATAAACAGCATTAAGAACAGAGTTTATTTTTTATGATAGAATCTTTGATGTTATTTGTCTTTTTTAAGCATAAGCCAACTGACAGAACTTATAAAAGTGTTTATTAACGATAATTCTTAAGTTCGGACTTGTTTTATCTTTATTATCATTTAGATATCAATTGCTCAGACTTACGAGAAAAAAATGAATTATTTGAGTAAGAATTTCATGGTCAACTAACCTAAAATGTATTTCTAACTTATTTAAAAAAAAAACAGTTTGTTGGAAAAATACAATGTATCACGCTGAGCTTTTTCTCTTCAGATAGTGGCACTCTCATTAAAAAGGTCGGCCACTCCTGTCTTTAAGTATCCGTACACCTTCAACACCAAATTTTTGAAATTTCCTAAATTTTACAATTAAAGTTATATTTTTTACTCATATGGTGATCTAAAACTTATGTATAACTAAATATATTCCCTTTCTTTATATTTGGGGAGAAATTGTGGGGGAAAGATAAGCGAATTTCAGCAAAAATGTAACTGTTTTGCAAAACACTATAAATTTAAAGTGGTGAGTAACCGCCCCTAAGCAAGGGCTAAGACAGAAACATGCAATACTATAAGTTTGTTTTAGATACACATGTATTTACATTTGGTAAATGTGAGATCAATAATAAAAGTCTTTTCTGGGGATTAGACTATACTTATGATAATTACTTCTGTAGCTACAGTGGTTACACACCTATAAAAATATGCGAAATCCCCGAAAACACAGAACGTTAAGCAGAAATGCAGTTGTAATTCATAAATTATTGAACTTACAAACGTGAGCATTAGGGTGGAGCGAAAAAAATGAATTTTTGATTTTCGTAAACAGGTACCTTTCATTTACTGTGAATGAAGATAAGTAACAATTCTGTAAAATATTTCACTTTTGCGACGTCATCTTTAGTCTGCGCATTTGGCCTAAAGTTCTGAAATTTTTTATTTTTTTTTAATATTTTTCAAATTTTTTAAAGAAATATTACAAATGATAAAACTAGTGACGGGTGGATATTAAATGGAAGAAAAAGGTTTAAAATATACAAGGAATTTTTTCAAACCATTTTAAATTATGATTTCAGTCTGTGCATTAGGCCCAAAGTTCATCAAATTTCCCAAAATTTCTGATATTTTCAACATTTTTTAACTCAGTTTTTCCTCTCAATATTCACTTGAAGTGTCTTCAAACCTGTTTTTTTTCATTTTGTTATTACTTTGCACTCTGCAACTCTTCGCTAGCTCATGTGGAACTACCCAGGACTCACCACTTGGGACGCACTTTGGGTGCCACCAACGCTCCCCTTGCTTCCAACCAATGAGAGCACACATCAACATTTTTTAGACAAGTCAGGAACAATAAAATGTTTCTTTGAATAGGATATTGTTTGCATTGTTTTTGATGGATGCTCTACAAAGACAGGAAAATACAAAGGTGTAATACGGAAATTGGAAGAAAAACTGGATAGACCTCTGTAACGGGATATTTGCCGATTACATTTGAATGAACTTAATTTGCGACATTTTTTGCAAAAGCTAGATGGACCAAAGTGATTTTTTGGGCGTGTTGGGCGAAACTAAGCAACATTTATACTTTCAAATCAGTTCAATTTGAACTGAACCTATAGAATTTGTCATTGATCAGATCGATTTTGACAATAAAAATGATTTAAGTACTGAGCAACAGTAACTTTATGAGATAAGCAAGATAGTTTTGACTAGGAAAATATCCAAAAAATTATGATACAAAGCTTTCCCTAGCCAGATGGTTGACTACAGCAAACATAATCCTTAGACTATAATTTTTTTAAAGAGTTAATAACTTTCGCTGTAAAAGTGTCCTAGCTCTTTTAGGATGAAGTGCATACGTTACTAATTTAGCTATAAATTTGTGCGAGATTATAAAGAGTTATACTTATCTCTCCGGGAAAAAGCAGAAAATTGTATTCACATCTATTCAAAACAATGTATACTTTGCACCCTAGAAATATGCTGTTATCGATATCTATGCATATAAAAATGGATGTATGTATGTTTGTTCCTTATACAAATCCACAGTTTTCGTCGGATTTTCAACAAAATTGGCACAGAGGTTCCTTGATGCACTAAAATTCACATAGTCGGGGTTTTGAAATTTTTAAAAAATCCAAAAAAGCACAAAATTCAAACTTTTTGTCTCAAAATAGCCATTTTCTTTCACCTTTGAATAGATAGAGTAATAGAGATAAGCCTTTAAGCATACAAATTGATAAAATGTAACACGTTTAAATAGGAGTATTTTCCAACAAAGATTACGGTTAACAATGAATTATCAATTTAAAGCTCATCTATTTCATTTTAGTATGAAATAAGTTTTTATAGTCCCATGTAGATAGAATTCATTCAAATATATTTTTAGAGCTATGTTGTATTAATAAGCACCCGGGCAACGCCGGTAATAATCTAGTTAGT
Organism: Uloborus plumipes; assembly: GCA_038373865.1. NCBI lineage: Eukaryota > Metazoa > Arthropoda > Arachnida > Araneae > Uloboridae > Uloborus > Uloborus plumipes. The sequence continues at coordinate 31,056 of JAXGGA010005361.1, read as the reverse complement.
TTATAAGAGAGAGCATATAAAGAAACTTGTTTTAAATCGTATTGTCAACGCTCAATCTAGAAAACAAACAAGTAAACAAGTGAGAATACTTCAGATCCCAAAAATAGATAAAAATATATTTTCATACATTACATACATAAATCAAAAGCCAGAATACATCGATATGTTTTCTTGTCATGATGTGGAAATTACAAAGCCACCTTTTATACGTAATTTAACAACACAATATTTACAAAGACTACTGGAAACTGAGAATTTAAATATGATTTCTGAATGCGCTCTTTTTAAACTTCCATTCAAGACTCAATCAGTTGAAAGAGCTGTCAAATAGGTCACAAGCTCTTCAAAATTGGTATGTAATCACAGGAAAAGAAAAAGTTTAGTAAAAACGGGGATATCTGATAGAAATATTAGATCAATTTACGACACAAAGGAACAATTTAACTGTTAAAGACGTATGTAAGAAATGTAAATCCGTGCTCGCATTGGTTGGAAGGAAGGGCTCACGTGTAGGACTAGAAGTACGGTCACCTCCTCGTGGTGAGTCCTGGGTAGTTCCACATGAGCTAGCGAAGAGTTTCAGAGTGTAAAGTAATAACAAAATGAACAAAAATAGGTTTGAAGACACTTCAAGTGAATATTGAGAGGAAAAACTGAATTAAAAAATGTTGAAAATATCAGAAATTTTGGGAAATTTGATGAACTTTGGGCCTAATGCGCAGACTGAAATCATAATTTAAAATGGTTTGAAAAAATTACTTGTATATTTTAAACCTTTTTCTTCCATTTAATATCCACCCGTCACTAGTTTTACCATTTGTAATATTTTTTTAAAAAAATTGAAAAATATTAAAAAAATCAAGACTAAAGATGACGTCGCAAAAGTGAAATATTTCACAGAATTGTTACTTAGCCTCATTCACAGTAAATGAAAGGTACCCGTTTACGAAAATCAAAAATTCATTTTTTTCGCTCCACCCTAGTGAACATAGTCTAATCCCTGGAAAACATTATCTAGAATGAGTTTTCAAAATTTCAAGGCATTTGAAACATATCTTCTTGAGATATTTTTTTTTTTTTCGACAGTCGAAACTGCAGAAAAACCAGTTTTGAGAAAATGCAGAAAAAAACTTTTAACCCTTTAACTGTCATGCCCGAGATAGTCTCGGGCACAGCTGGTTTTCGAAAATGTCACCCCCGAGTATTACTCGGGGTATTTTTTTTTTTTTTTGAGTGCAACGTATTGTTATACCCGAATATATATCGGGAGAAGTTTATTTCGGCTTCATCTCTTTGTCAAACCCGACTGTTTCTCGGGTTTGTGCTTGGAAAAGTGTTAAAAATCAAAATAACTTGACAGTTAAAGGGTTAATCATCATTTTTACTGAAGACATCAAAATAAGTAGTGCCAGATGTATTTTGAATGCTTTTTAAGAACAATACTTAGTGTGAATTAATTTTTTAAACTATAAAAGCTGCTGGAATAGTATAATTTTAGCAGACGATAAATTTCTGACTTTACTTCCTGTCTTCAAATTTGGTGTTTATTCCGTCACCAAAATCGCTTTTACTTCACTTCTAAATACAATAGAAACAAAATTCCAGCTGTTTTAGAAAACTAAAAGACGGAGGTTTTATATTAGAACAAAATGGAGGGGGGGGGGGAATCATAATTTTGACCGAAAATCACGTTTTGAACGTGTTCGGATACCTAAAATATTTCATTTTGTCTCACATTCCCTACTGGCTAATTGAGAGAGTTTCAATAATGACAATAGATGGCGACACTACAAATATGTAGTTGCTATCTTTTAAATAAATGTTAGTCGTGCAACCGCAGGCAGGGACTCAGGGTTTAAAAGCTCGCAGGAGGATGGAAATTGAAATTCTACAGCACTATACCGTGTAAAATGATTAAGTCACATTCATACGCAGTTTTTTTTTTTTTTTTTTCAGTGAGTGTGGGGGTGCACAATGAACACAGTTTTGTCTCCATTCATCCAAAAGAAAGTGGAATTATCTAAAGTTGTGTGAAACATAGGAATTATGTTTCTTTTGACTCCAACTGACCCTACGTTATTTATTTATACAGGGGTCGTGGTTTATATGAATCTTTTTTGTTTAAATAGTTTTGATTCAATAAAGCGGCTAATTCAGCTTTATATTGCTTAAAACTGGGTATTGTTCCGTTTTTGGCTATTTGGTACATTAAAGCGGCTGATTCAATCAACCATTGATTCAATACACCGGTCCACTGGAGTCCACTGAATGTACCCTGAAAAATGGATTCATGTTTTTTGAATATTTATTTGTTTTATTTTATTCATTTATTTATTCATTTGTTTATTTATTTATTTTTCTTTTTGCATCAATCTGATACGTTTTCTCCCAGTAAAATTACAAAATTATTTGTCGTTGTATTGCATAAATAGGGGTTTAGCTTCATTTGCTTATTTATCATTTTCAATTTTTTTTCTTTCTATAATTGAGATTTGAAACTTCATATTGGGATAAATGCTTTTTTTTTTTAAATCTTAGTTCTACGATTTGTTTCAACTGTGCTTACACTTTATTGTATATATATTGTAGAAAAAAAATCCAAAGTATCTTGGAAGCCTAAGATTTCTTTGATCTTTGATTGGAGTTCAGAAAGTGATCTTTATTCGCAATTCAAGAGTCAAAGAGTCAAACATTTTCTAAATTTTAAATTTTGTAAAAGATCGAACTCTCAAAGGCAGTGTGCCATTAAAAAAAATCCTTAATTATATATATTTTTTTTAATTTTTCATAATTCAAAGCATTGTTTCTTTTTTTTTTTTTTTTTCTTCCCTAGAATATATCTAGTGTTAAGAAAAAAAGCTTATTCGCTACTTTACCATTCATTATATTACTAAGCTGTTTGTCTTGTGATACAATAAGGATACAATAAGAAATTTGTAAATTTGAGTTGGATAAAGCTTTGATATCCTGAGCAAATATTTATAAAAGTGCCAATTTGAGTCCCAAGTGAATTTTCACTAGTATTTCAAACACTAGTTTAAAAAAAAAATTCCCCAGAAAGAAGACAAGGTTTTGCTTTCATTTCGTCTAATAATATCTAATAAATTGTTTTTTTTCTTCAGAAAATATTAGTTTTATACATAAAAAATCAGATCGGTAACGTGTCCCCAGTAGCAAAGCTTAGCATGCAAACAGCTTAAGCGCACTTTCTAACTCCCCCCCCCCCAAAAAAAACGCACTTGCACAAAAAACGATTCTATTTTAATCCTTTGTTAATATTTTACTTCATTTTGTTTTAATCGATTTCTGATTTTCTAGGGAATGCGAAATAAGCGTGTCCCTCAGTTCCGCGTCAGAGCGGTAATAATAACTTCCGATCTATATTTTGGCTCCCAAAATCATTCCCTGCACCGATACCACGTGATACTGAGTACCTGGTGTGTTTTTTTTTTTTTTGCATCGTAATTAAAACTTTGTATTTCTGCATCTAAAATTGCAGGTAAGATTTTTTAAAGTGATTTATAAAATGTGTGTCATTTAACTCATCAGATCGGTAACACGAGCTAAAATGCGCAGTTTTTATTATTTTAAAAGTTATTTTATCTATAGGTATAGTCCTATATTGCAAGTGAAAAAACTACGTTTGATTTTGGTTAAGCGCGATCGACTCGGAAATTTAAAAAAAAAAATTGTCGGTTTGTCAGATCGGTAACAGTCAGAGCGGTAACATTGAAAAATAGCGACTATGTTACCGAACTAACTCTCACGTTTCAGAATTATTAAAAAGCAAAAATCATAGGATTTAGCCATATATTGAATATTTTTGTACTTAAAAAATAAAAAGCTATGAGTTTTAGTACAATTGCTTCATTTGTGGTTTGTATGACCTGACAATAGAAGTTAGTAAAATAAGAAAAATTGACACTGCAGAAATTAAGTCAATTAATTATTATTTTATTTATTTATTTTTTTTGGTACTTCAATTTCTCATAACTTCGCTAAATAACTAGATAATAACTAGCATTCTAAATTTGAATTTCTAATCAAGAAATTAAATTTCCTGCAACTAATTAAAGAAAAGCAAGCAGCAGAGTTGTGTGTTGAAAAAGTTGTGTGTCGTTTCAAAACAAAACAAATGTTTTATTAGCTTGGATTTGGTAATCTCATAATTTATTTTATCTAAAAATCTCATCGCTCATTTTTATTTCCAAGAAATTCTTTTTTATAATAAAATTTGATTTTTAGCTAATATATATATATTAATATGATCTTAATTCTATTTTAAAAATGCAAGGAAATGATATCATTTTTAGAAATGTTAATGAAGACTGAAAGCATAAACTCAGATAGGTATCTCAAAAGGGTATCTCAAGGCTTAAAAGCGAGTAATCTAAGGAGGAGGTAAATAACTTCCTTGACCTCCCCCCTTTTATTTTCTTGCATTTAGACCCAATTTAGACTTAGAATCCAATATTAATTTTTTTCTACAAAAAATTTTTTTAATCAGAAAACTCCAACTTCAAATTAGCACTTTTCAAAATATTGGTTCTCCCCTACTCTTTCTTCTCTTTGATCAAGAAGCACTTTTAAAGATTAGCTCAAGCGGTTCCTCAACGTATTAAAGGTCGAACTTGTCTACCCTAATTAATTGACCACTTTTTATCTATTTCAAATGCATGGGAATGTGGGGCAAAGTGAAATGGTAAAATAGTTTCAATTTGTAGCGCCACCTATCAAGCAATATTTTAACTATGTTCTTAAACGTGTAGATGATTCTTGTCAAAAAAAAAAAAGGAAGCTCTAACATTTAACGAAGAAAATAATACGAGTCATTTTTAAAATTTGAAACTTATTGTAATATGTGTGGTTCTTCAAAGATATTTCTTGATATTTCAAACATGACAAATTCTTGTAATTATTTTAAGTAGTAGTTGAGGTCAACTCATGTATAATGTAGTACAGTATAACCTTTTTTAGCTGTCACCTTTGCTAAGCGGCCACCCCTCTTAACGGCCAAACTTTCGTGGCGTGGATTTTTGCCCTATAGACCTAATGTAAACATTTCCCCTAGGAGCGGCTAATCAACACCTCTGAAAGGCCGTTAAGTGGGTCCATCAATTCAATTTTTCAGAAAAATTCTGCTCGCTTCCTGTTTCTAATATTAAGCCCTTCCCCTCAAGATCAGGAGGTCAAGTTTGGGGCGCACCTGACTGAGAGAAAAATCTGTCTTTTTACTATAAACTGAACGTGTTTGTAATCAAATCTTAGTCTTGTTTGAGATGGATTTAAAGTGATTAACCTGAATATTGCACTCATCATAAACGTTTTTGGAAAAAAATGAAGTTTTTTGATACTTAGACAAAAGTTTTTGACGAGAAATTTTCTGACACGTCTTGTAACTATCAACTCAAGTGACTTTGGGAAAATACATCCCAAATCACTACTGATTGTTTTCATATATTATTATAATACAGAAATTTAAAATAAGCATTTCATATAAAAACTCCTGAACTTCAAATGGTTCCTTCATATGAATGCTAGTTGCAATCATTTGCAAAATGTGATTAATCATGTATTTTGATAGCTGCTTTTCCAAAATTATTCAATTCAAAAATAAAAAATGCGTTACTCCGTGCACAGCCGTACGGAGCTTTTCCTTGATTTTATGAATATAAAATAGCAAAGGAATATCACATTACTTTAAGATATTAATGATGGGTTAATACATCATACAATTACAATGTATTACTTGTAGCTTAATATATTACTTGTAAAGAGTTACTCTCAAATTGTACTAACCTGTGGGAGGGAGGGGGGGGGGTGTAATCTCTTCTACCGATTTTCAAAAAATAATATGGAAAAAGTATCATTATTGTCAAAGTCTAAATTATATAGTCGTTAACAATATTAAAGTCTCAACAATCCAGTCATCAAAAGCTTTTCCGAAAAAAAAAAAAAAAAAAAAAAACGAAGTTGGATTTTAAAAAAAAATAAAAATTGCTAATCGTGGCACAATCCAATTGTTACAAACTTTTGAAAAAATGCTGAAAAAAGTGCTAGTTTTGTGACAGAGTTCAAAGAACCTAAAACTAATTGGAAGAAATGAGAGAAAACGGAACTAATCATGTATACAAAACCGTAAAAGCTGACCCAAGTTTTATAAACATTAAGAAAAAATACACAAAATTAGCAGGCAGATAAATAACTCGAACAAATGTTTAAAAAAAAAAGAAAAGAAAAAACTTGCCCTCTCCCAAGACTTCAGTCCTAAATCCCCCCATGAAGTCATCTAAACTATTTCCACTTTGATTCACATTCTCCTACTACTTATTTTTTATAGCTATTGTTTGCGAGTTCAAATAATGCTAATAGATGGGGACACTAAAAACTTTTAAGAGCCAGGAATGAAGTGGGCGTTCGAAGTGCACGTGACGAGGACGATAATTAGGAGTCTAAAGCATTATAATGTGTAAAAATTTTGATAGGAATACTTTTGAAAGCAGAACTCATGAGCGTAAAAGTGCTGATTTGACTTGTTTCATATCATGTCAGAAAAAAATAAAATTAAAAAAAAACAACATATCTCAGAATTTCAGCTTTTTATAAAATTTTCAGCAATCTTAATCTCTTTGATAACTTATATATATATATATATATATATATATATATATATATATATATATATATATATATATATATATATATATATATATATATATATATATATATATATATATATATATATATATATATATACACTGGCGGAAAAAAAAATCCCAACACCAAGAAAGACTTGTGTTAGATAAACGAAATTTGGTAGGCGTGTTTATACAACTGAAAGATGACACCGATTAAAATTTTGCGTTCCGCGCATAACTGTGGCGCAGCTGGCGTCACTCAGAACATGCAAATAAGGCTCGTTTTAAAAGCGTGTTGTGAAGCTCGTGTGTATTATTTTTCCGTGAAATTTGACGAATTGCGCTCAGGTTAGCCAGGACTGCCTTTAAGAAGACGAAGAAGCCATTATCAACAGCTCACCGAGTTTGAACGAGGTCGTACAATTTGGTTACGAGAAGGTGGATTTTCATTTCGCGATATTGCAGAAAAACTTGGGTGGGAATGTTTCCACCATGCATGATTATTGGAAGCTATGGTCAAGGGATGCTACTACCTCAAGAAGATCGAGTTCCGAGCTGCCACGTGGCACGACTGAGAAGGAAGATCGCCGAATCTTGCATACGGCTGCGGCGCATCGTACTGCATCTGCGGCTGACATTCGAGCTGCAGTTGGTACCGTCGTGACCTAATGAACGATAAGAAACTGTTTACTTCAAAGACAGCTCCGAGCCAGGCAACCTGTAGCCGGTATTCCATTGACTGAAAACCATTGCCGTTTCCGACGGCAGTGGTGCCAAGACAGAGCTCACTGGAGGTCGGAGTGGAGATCTGTTGTAATTTTTGATGAAAACAGATTCTGCCTTAGTGCCAGTGGTGGCTGTACAGGTAGTTATCAAAATAATGGAAACACTTGAGATTCATAAGAAAAATCTACCGTTCATCGCAAATAAGCAATCAATTGTTCTGTAACTTTAGTAATACAAAATATAGACTTTAGCGGACATTTCCACATTGAAATTAAATCACCCATGCATTCGGGGAACGACAAGAAGGGGGGTCGGAAGAAAACCGCTTTTTGACCATAACTCTTCGAAAATAGCTCGGAATAAGCTGTCAATTTCAGCAATTAATTAGCATACTATGTATAATTACTGTACAAATTTTTATGAACGTACTACTTATACTTCCGAAGATATGAAACATTTTTTAAAAAACGGCAATTTTTTTTTAAGGGTTTTTGCTCATAACACGCAGAGTTTTTGATCAAACCTTATAAAAACTTCAGGAAAGATGACAAAATACAAGAGAAAGAACATACTAAAACGGTAAATAAAAATATTAAAAATTCAATGAGATATGAACGTTAAAAGGAAATAATTTTTCACAGCGCATGCGCGAACGACAGAAATGTATAACTACAAAAATATTGTACCCTGATTTATACTGCATCTTATAAGAAAAGTTCCAGTTGAATATCATGAAAATTGAAAAAGATATCAGCGATCTAGTAAGCTGGATTTCATTCATTCGCAGACAATACATAAGTAGTGAGGGCCTGTCCCCAAAGAGCTATTTTTAAATTAAAGGTGAATGCGTCATCGCTCAAAACCAACGTTTCAGAGGGTGTTCGGATACTTTTGGCCACCAACGTGTAAGGTCTTTTTGGCCGAATAGGCGAAATGTGACTTCTATGCCGAATATAAATTTTAAAACTGTGTACAATTAAACATTGAAAAAAATGCTCGATTATCACCACACTATTTGTGGACAACCCCCCACCATTTATGTATTGTCTACGAATGAATGAATTACAGCTCACTAGATCGCTGATATCTTTTTCAATTATTACGATATTCAACTGGAACTTTTTCTATAAGATGCAGTACAAACCAGGCTACAATATTTTTGTAGTTATAAATTTCTGTCGTTCGCGCATGCGCCGTGAAAAATTATTTCCTTTTAACGCTCATATCTCATTGAATTTTTAATATTTTTATTTACCGTTTTAGTATGTTCTTTCTCTTGTATTTTGTCATCTTTCCTGAAGTTTTTATAAGGTTTGATCAAAAACTCTGCGTGTTATAAGCAAAAACCCTTCAAAAAAATTGTCGTTTTTTAAAAAATGTTTCATATCTTCGGAAGTATAAGTAGTACGTTCATAAAAATTCGTACAGTAATTATACATAGTATGCTAATTAATTGCTGAAATTGACAGCTTATTCCGAGCTATTTTCGAAGAGTTATGGTCAAAAAGCGGTTTTTCTTCCGACCCCCCTTCTTGTCGTCCCCCGAATGCATGGGTGATTTAATTTCAATGTGGAAATGTCCGCTGAAGTCTATATTTTGTATTACTAAAGTTACAGAACAATTGATTGCTTATTTGCGATGAACGGTAGATTTTTCTTATGAATCTCAAGTGTTTCCATTATTTTGATCACTACCTGTATATTGTTCAGAAGGAGGCCAGGAGACCGCCTGCATCCAAGCGGTCTACGGCCTAGACACAAGGGACACACACATGGAGTCATGGTCTCTGGGGCAATTTCCTACGACAGCAGGGGCACTCTTGTGGTTATCCCAAACTCACTGACTGAAAATTTGTCGCCAGTCTGGTAATTTAACCACTAGTACAGCCCTTCATGAGTAGCATTCAAAGGGGGAGTTTTCCAACAGGATAACGCTCGCCCTCACATCGCTGCTGTAACGCAATGTGCTCTACAGAGTGCTGACATGTTACCATGACCAGCAAAATCACCAGTTCTGTCTCCAATTGATAACGTATGGGATATCATTGGACGGCACCTCAAGCATCATCCACAGTCAGCAATGACAGTCCTAGTATTGACGCAACAAGTGTAACAAGCATGGCACTCCATATCACAAAGTGACATTCGGCACCTGTATGACATAATGGATGCACGCTTGCAGGCTTGCCTTCAAAATTTTGGAGGTTACACCCTCTATTAAATTAACATAATTTCACATTTGCACAGCATTTTCATGAGCTTAAATTAGCCAGTGATCATGTACATTTAATCAATTAAACATGTTAACTAGACAATTGCATTACCCAAATTTCATTACTCTAGAGTAATTTTTTCTTGGTGTTGGGATTTTTTTTCCGCCAGTGTATATATATTAAACGGCTGTCGTTCGAAATTGGTGAGTAATTATTCTTTGAAATTCGTATGTGTATAGCAAAAATTTTGAGTGGGACCATGGACGTATAACATTTACAACAATAAATGTGGGGATATTATTCAGTTTTCTCTTTAGAATGTTGCATTTCAAATTTTCATGTTTTTTTTTGTGTTATACAATACTGCATTGTAAAAAGGGGTTTTTGCACTGCAGTTTGATTTAACACTTAAATAATTTACACAAAAACACAGGTCCAATTTTAGAAATAGTCACTAACGTATTTCTGAAAAGAGATTTATTTTTCTTCATTTTTCTAATTTTCACAAAATAAGTTTAAGTTTTTATTCAATTAATTTGACCATATTTTATAATATTGTTGTTAATAAAATTACATTTAACACATAACGTAATTAACGCATTGTCAATTATGTTAACTAGATATGAAAATTTAAAAAAAATAGCGAGAAGCTGTGGTGAGTACTATAATTTAAAAAGTGTCACAACATTCTCTGTATGTGTACATTTATTCAAAATGGGATTGATACTCCTTCTGGTGCGCTTTCGCTGGTTGGAACTCTTTGTTTACCGCTTGAGCATCCAACAGTAGTCTGACATCATACTTACGTCCCATCTTCCTTGGTAAAGTCTATCTATGTCTTTCACTTATAGATAAAAAGTTTTCCGTTTGGTTATTGCAATAGAATAATCAACAAGAACAGAAGATCAAAATGTTTAAGCAATATTTTATCGGAGAAAGTTTCTTGTTCAAGGATTGCTTATTTTTTTTAAAATTAAAAACACATTTTTAGCCAGTTGATCGGCAAAATTTGGCTGATTATGAATAAAATGAAATATTCGTGTTTTTGCCGTCCAATTTAAAAGTTCAGGAATTTAATTATTCCTAATAGTGTCACATGAATATCAGCTGTGATGATAATCTTTTAATATTCCATAGCACTGCATGGAATATTTGTTTTGTTTTTATTCTAACCTTTCATTATACATGTTATAGCAGGGATTCCCAACCTGTGGGTCGTGGTCAGAAATGGGGTCGCGAAGCATTTCTTATGGGGTCGTGACATTACTCTTGGGCTTAAAAAAATATTATACTGCGCTGTTTAAAAACTAATATACAAAGAAAAATATACAATCACATTTGAGTAGCATCAGTACTTGAGCACTGAGTCGAATTCATCGGAGAGGATTTGAGGATGTATCAACAACCCCCCATCCCAGATCAGAGCCCTTGATCCCCTCAAAGTCCTCTAAAATTTTCTTTAAAATCGGTTAAAACGCAGCTTTTAGCTGTAAATGTTATTGTCTGTCGTTGCATTAACAGGAGTAGAACAAACCACAAGGTGTATGATGCATTTCGGATGTCAGTCTATCCTTCTCATCCACTTAGCTTCGTTATTTATATATTTGCAATGCATTTATACAGGGTGTCCACTCCAATCGTGGACCAATAGCTAATTTCTAAACCGTTAGAGATAAGCATATAGTTTATTTAGGAAAAAATCTCCAAATTTTGAAAGGAATTTTGGGTCTATTCAATGTTTTTCAAAAAATCAAATTTTGAAAGAGTTACGAAATTTAAATTTTTATACAGTCCCCCAGTCCTATCAATCATATTTAGTAAAACATTCTTGACACTGTAACGTTTAAAACTAAAAAAAAATCACTCTTCTACCACAAAAATTGACCGACTTATGACGTTTTGAAAAATCAAGATTTTGCATTATTTCATGACGTCATCGAGAGATCTCTTATGGGACCGTATGCGGAATCCTTCAAAATCTTGATTTTTCAAAACGTCATAACTCGGTCAATTTTTGTGGTAGAAGAGTGATTTTTTTTAGTTTTAAACGTTACAGTGTCAAGAATGTTTTACTAAATATGATTGATAGGACTGGGGGGCTGTATAAAAATTTAAATTTCGTAACTCTTTCAAAATTTGATTTTTTGAAAAACATTGAATAGACCCAAAATTCCTTTCAAAATTTGGAGATTTTTTCCTAAATAAATTATATGCTTATCTCTAACGGTTTAGAAATTAGCTATTAGTCCACGATTGGAGTGGACACCCTGTATATACACAATTGAAGGATTTGGAGGATGAGGGGGCTAAGTTAAATTTTAAAAAATGAGTACTCTGTACAATGGCAAGCAATGGATACAAGTAAACAAATCTTGGTAGGGGAGAGTGGTAAGGAATGGGCCATGGTGATGAATGGGCCACTAACAAAATATGAAAAAGTATTTGCATGAATTTTTTTTGATGCCACCAATAGATGTAGCTATTTGTTCTACTAAACTCATCCAATTTTCATTCGTTTGCGCTGAGCCATTTTCAAACTAGAGTGGCATGGTCAAGAATCTGACTGAAAAGTAAGTTTTTCCCCTTTTAGTAAAATATTTCCTAGCTAAAATGTATCAAGTATTTCAATGAATGCATATATATAAGCTAGTCTTTCTATATCTATAAACTAATCTTAAGATGTATTTTGATGTTATCTAAATTCAATGTACTCAAAAAACCTAAATGTATTCCAAAAGTATAGGTGGGGCTGAATGGGCCACTTTGTCATGGTAATGAATGGGCCACCTAAATATTGTTTTTCTTCCTTTTCTTTGGATTTTCGCATTAATATGAAACACAACTGACCGTCATAGATGATTAAGATTACTGTCGTCAAAATAGGTTTGTAGTAACTTCTAAATATAAGTTTCAGATCTATATTATATTCCTATAGTACAATAGACCTCTGGTCGCAGTGCGTGGCTTGAAAAAGCCCCCCTCTCTCCTTCATATTATATTTCTCACAGTACAATTTCATTTTCTTTCTTGGTAACTTAAGTTAGATATTTCTCATTCCTGATGTCTAGTAAATTTAAAAAAAAAATTTGAATTTTGACAAGTTTGAAAATGAAGATGAAGTTTTTGAAAGTGATTTTTAATATTATTTTTGAAATATATAAATTCTGTTAAATCATAGTGTGTATTATCTGTTATTTTTTAAATATATATTTGATGTTATTTATTTCTTACAATCTCGTTATTTAGTCATTTTTCTGCTACAATTGGTATGCATCAGTTTTATTTTTATTGCATCAGTTTTGATGTTTATATAATTTAAAATCAGTATGATTTTGTATCATCATGTCAAGTGCCACATTTATTTTGTCATATTCAGCAAATAAAAGATTAAATCCACATGTTTTCATTGAATTCATTTAGTGGCCCATTCATTACCTTCGCTGGCCCATTCATTACCTTCGCTGGCCCATTCAACCCCATAGGCGGGGTTGAATGGGCCAAATTTCAAAATTTTTATTTTCTATTATAATTCATTATAGACAGGTGCTAATCCAACTTTTATGACTTTTTTAGATAGCCAGATAAGTAAAGTAACTAAAACATCAATTTAGAGTTCAAACAAAGTGTTAGAAAAAATTACAAAAATTCAAAACCAAAAAGTGGCCCATTCATTACCACTCTCCCCTATATCAAACAGTAGATGTGTCAATAGACCAATTTTATACGCACACTAACGACATATTCAGAAAACAAAAAAACTGCGACAACTACAACAATAAAACTTCGAACTTCAGTTACTCGCAATTTGTGTTTTGTCTCTTTACCCCCTTCGTCTCCAAAGCCCTTCAATTACTATCCGATTTTAAACAAGTTTCCTCTTTTAAATCAAAGTTTGAAGTCGGATTTATGACTCGGTTTCAGTATTGATGATTCCGAATGTAAAGTTTTCATTAAAATTCATATCTTGTCTCTTCTTTCAATAATTTATAACTCTTTCAACCGTCGGGGGATATTTATTGAATTACTGGTAAAGTTTGACTTGCTCTTGAAAAGTCAATTTATTAACGGTTCAAGAGCTCGGTCAGAAGGTATCGAAACTTTAAAAACTGACTTAAAAAACAAGTAAAAGTATTTGGTGGATATTATCAATATAACGCGCAAAAAAATGACCTTGATCTCACTGTCAGGAATCCAAGACCTTTCAGTCATTAGCGATCCCTAATTGGAGGTAAAGGAGATATGGAGCTGTTATTTTTTTTATTTATTTTTTGTTGAACTGCTAATGAGATGAGCATACTCGTTACATTTTTGAAAAAAAAAATAAATAATTACTTCAATCTGATTCAAGAAATTAAAAATAAAAGAAAAGAAAGAAAGTTTTCGTAATGTGTGGACCTGCAGTCATGTTCAAAGCTCCGCAATCTATGTTTCATTTGTCTGATAATCACCTCAATATCGTAGATTCGAGATTTTGAGAAATTTTGAGAATTTGTGATTGACCATGGCAGTGGACGATAGTCAAATTGTAAAAGAGTTGGGATAACAGAAGGGGATAACAAGGCGAAAGATTATCCATCTGGACACACTTTGATCGTATTTCAAAAATTTTCGCTCGGTCATTCATGAGTATCTACATTCATTCATGAGTATAATTAAAAAAAAGATTTAAAAAAAAAACGTTCGAGGAGACTACAGATACGTCGCGACTAAAAGAAAACGTGACTTCCCGCTATACCCGGCCTATCTAATGGCTAGCCGTGATATATCAAGCGTTCTATTATATTTTACCTGATCAGAGATTGAGAGAAAGTTTACATTTTTTATCTATACAAATGGAAAGCTTTTGGCCTTATGTTTCTAAGCTTTGTCATTCGTTTAGTATGTAACATGTTCTGTTCTGTCAACATTTTCTCTTCTTATTATCCTTAACACATTTACTGCTATCGGCGTTTATATGCTTCCGGTGTGGCTTGGGGGCACATGTGTGCATCCGCAGGTGGCATGAGCGATGTCGTTCTTTATAATGATCCGTTCAACAGATGATCGTTGAATTTTGAACGTTGAACCGACCACTAGACAGACTGACAGGCAAGGCCCGATTAACCCCTGTGGTTAAGGGAAGCTCAGTCTCATTTTGGGGCCCTTCGCTTTTTGTTGTGAGGAATATTTCTAAAAATATTTGGCAAATTTAAAATCTAAACAATTTAAGAGTAAAAAAAGCTGTTAAAGTACAATATAGCACAGTTGGGACAAATTATATTGAACCAGCTCTCTTTAAAACTAAATATAAAAGTCGAAACTTGAATTTTTTGTAGCTTTTCAGTCAGTTTTGGGCCCCCTAAAAATTTGGAGGGGAAGCTCAAGCTTCCTGAGCCTTTTGGGTAATCAGGCCCTGCTGACAGGTACACAGTTCAACCTGTACATCAAGCCTTCTTTCATGATTTTGTTCACATATTTTCTACTTTTACAGAAAAGTAAGCTAAAACTTGCATCGATTTACAATTTTCTTAGTCTTTTCCTTCCCATTGAACATAAAGCAAAACTAGTAAACGTTATTCCAGTGCTTTTAAACAGTACGAAATTAACATGGAATACGTTGTACATTTACGTTACAGAGACTTTTCGCTACAGTGACCAATATTGTTTGACAGGCAGGGATTTTTACAATGAACGATGATTCTATTAGTATTTTTTAAGAATGAAACTATTTCCCTCTACATTTGATCTAATTTCTGATATGGAGATAATTTTGCAGGTATTGACATTTACTATTCGTTTTTGTTTTAAAATTTTTATTTATTTTATCTCGATTTCAAATAAAAAAATAAAATGTTTTGCCTAACAGTGGTTAGATAGTGAAACTTCTTTGATCGATTTTTTTTGGATATAAGAACTGATATCATAATCCATGACAAATTAAATTCTACATCAAAGACTATCTGTTTCATTTTTTGTACATAAGCTCGCATTAACTGCTCTTCATACTTATTTATATTAATTATCCTGAACTATTAAGAAATCCGTACAATATATTTTAACTTATAATAATTAACACATATAGCTTAGTTCAGTAAAAAAAACCCCTAAAATAACTAAAATTCTAAAATGTATTGTTATCATTCGTAAAAAGATAAAACGTTAACTGCGTTGTAAAGTTTTCGCTAATATTTATAAAACCCTTTGCTTTCCTCATCATAGTGTTGATAATCATTCTTTATTTTAGCGCATACAAGTAAAGGGTTAACGTAAAACATCTTTTACTTTCTTTGCAAATGACCAAACGTGGAAATGATGCGATGCCTAGAAAGCGGCGGAGTTGGGAATCGAGAGGTAGCTTCAATTTCTGGTCAAATCTTCAAATTTGGCGACTTTTCGGCCGACTTTGAGACCCCTTATCTCAAAAACGAGGGGACGAGGGCACTTGATCTTTGAGTCAAAAACATGTCGCATTATGCTTATTTGAATGATACCATTTTAAACAGTTTTCATTATTACTTAAGTCGAGTACTTTCCTGGTTAGAAAGTGTGCCAACTTCTTTTTGCTGTGGATTTTTATTGTATTTTTAATATTTTTTTTTTAAAAATACAAATAGGAATCCTTACTTCCAATAGTGACGAAATTTTTAACACGCTTTAAGGACATCATACTCCGACGCTATCTAAGCTAAGGATTTTTTTCTTATTAATAAAAAGACGTATTGAAAAAACGATAAAATTAAAGAATTTTTTAGATATCAAACGGCCCCAAATGTAACTAAAGTTACTGACTCACATCAATGAAAATTTGCACAAGCTCTAATGGCAACTTTCTCAGACTCTTGGAAGTAAGGATTCATATTTCTCATTTAAAATAAGGCAATTTTTACGCCAATTGAAAATTATACATCAAAAAACGTCTTTTCGGTGCATCCTGATTCCCATGATATGGATTATCCCCAATAATGGAAGGACTATCGCCAAGGTAGAAAGATTATCCCTTATCATCCCCCCTTCAAGGAAGGGGGGTCGAGGATAGATGTCATCCA
The DNA here is from genome assembly GCA_038373865.1 of Uloborus plumipes. NCBI lineage: Eukaryota > Metazoa > Arthropoda > Arachnida > Araneae > Uloboridae > Uloborus > Uloborus plumipes. Next base: position 14,454 of record JAXGGA010005361.1, on the reverse strand, counting down.
AACTTAAAAAAGGAAGATTGGCCCAAGAAAGGTTGAGAACCAGTGGTCTAGATCAGGTTTAGGAGCCCAGTATATTTCACGTCATATCACACCCAGACAACAGACGTGACACAACTCAAATGTTAAACCATGCTCAAATGCTTACAATGTTTTTTATACTATTTGTTTAAGTAGCTCAAATTATAAGTGAAGAGTGAAATTATTTTCACTTTGACTGGCACCAGTTATTCAAACTAACTTTTTGCGCTTTTTGCGGCTAGAAACAGATTAAATTTTAGATTTTGAGTTAGTAATTAGCACGGTTTGCAAATTTCTGAGCTGTTTCCTGTCTGTTGCCTGGATGCGATATACTGAAGTGACTTAACAATTGTACGAGCACTTAATGCATTTCTCAAATATTTTTATTAATTTAACACTTCATAGCTTCTATTATCTGTGAATAATATTGCTGGTATATTATTTAAATACGTATATTTAATAGACACCGTTACTTGTATAAAATGTTTACCGTCTCTCTCGTACACTATAGTGAAACGTAGTGTCGTGAATGCCCTCCGTTAGTAGCAGGAGCGATATCTACTCTGGTTCAGTTTATCAAGAGAGTGTGAATGCGGCATCAAGAAGGGAGAAACAGAAAGACTTCAAACTCATATTTTTTCATTTGAATTAACTGATGTTTTAAAACTGTTGGCAACCCGTAAGAACATGTTTGCCTTTGAGCACATTTTCATAAATTAACAAATTTAAAAAGCATTGCTCAGTAGAGCAGTTTTATCCCATCGCGCGGTCCGTAATGGATTTCACTGCTTGCAGGATTTTGCAAATATGAAATTGTATAAGCAAATATAAAACAAAGTAAATTAGTATCATTAGTCGTTTTCATCATTGAAGGAAAACGAATATGTTAACAATATTTGATAATAAATTTGGGACGATTTTATACTTAAATAGCACTTTTATTCTGTTTACATGAAATTCACCGATAACCCGTCTAGTCATTTCCATCGAGGAAGCTACGGCAGGCCCGTCATTTAGAGGGGCAGGTGGGGGGGGTCAATTCCCCCCTGACTTTGAGAAATCAATGTATTTACATATAAGTGGGCGTGGTTTTTGTTGTTTTCTGGTGAAATTGTATTGTGTTTTTACCCTCCCCCCCCCCGGAAAAACTTGAAATGACGTCCCTGAACTACGGCTCTTGTCTCAATACGCACACAAAATGTATTTTGCGGGAAAACTAAGGAAAAAAAAGAACACATTTGTTTCCAAAGTATACTATATGTTTGAATAACGCTTTGTGTTTCAAAAATCCAGAGACTGAAAGTCTACCCACCCCCTCTTGGTGCCCCAAATGACGGTCTAACAGATTGTCTTAAAGTCACCCAACAAAAACTTCCGAGTTACTTTTCGTTATTCCACACGCAAAAGATTCTATTCTATTAGTCAATAAAGGGGGTGGAAGGAAAAACCGCTTTTTGACCATAACTCTTCAAAAATAGCTCGGAAAAAGCTATGAATTTCAGTAATTAATTAGCATACTATGTATAATTACTGTAAAAAATTTTATGAACGTACCGCTCTTACTTCCGAAGATATGAAACATTTTTTTAAAAAACGGCAATTTTATTTGAAGGGTTTTGGCTCATAACAGGCAGAGTTTTTGATCAAACCTTATCAAAACTTCAGGAAAGATGACAAAATACAAGAGAAAGAACATACTAAAACGGTAAATAAAAATATTAAAAATCCGATGAGATATGAACGTTGAAAGGAAATAATTTTTCACGGCGCATGCACGAACGACAGAAATTTATAACTACAAAAATATTGTAGTCTGGTTTATACTGCATCTTATTAAAAAAAGTTTCAGTTGAATATCGTAAAAATTGAAAAAGATATCAGCGATATAGTGAGCTGTAATTCATTCATTCGCAGACAATACATAAATGGCGGGGGGTTGTTCACAAATAGTGTGGTGACAATCGAGCATTTTTTTCAATGTCAAATTGTACACAGTTTGAAAATTTATTTTCAGTATAGAAGTCACATTTCGCCTATTCGGCCAAAAGACTTTGCACGTAGGTGGCCAAAAGTATCCGAACACTCCCTAAAACGTTGGTTTTGAATGATGATACAATCACCTTTAATTTAAAATAAGCTCTTTGCGGACACTCCCTCACTACTTATGTATTGTCTGCGAATGAATGAAATACAGCTCACTAGATCACTGATATCTTTTTCAATTTTCATGATATTCAACTGAAACTTTTTTTATAAGATGCAGTATAAATCAGGGTACAATATTTTTGTAGTTATAAATTTCTGTCGTTCGCGCATGCGCCGTGAAAAATTATTTCCCTTCAACGTTCATATCTCATCGGATTTTTAATATTTTTATTTACCGTTTTAGTATTTTGTCATCTTTCCTGAAGTTTTGATAAGGTTTGATCAAAAACTCTGCGCGTTATGAGCCAAAACCCTTCAAATAAAATTGCCGTTTTTTTTATAAATGTTTCATATCTTCGTAAGTATCAGTAGTACGTTCATAAAAACTTGTACAGTAATTATACATAGTATGCTAATTAATTACTGAAATTCATAGCTTTTTCCAAGCTATTTTCGAAGAGTTATGGTCAAAAAGCGGTTTTTCCTTCCACCCCCTTTTTGTTGTCCCCCAAACGCCTGAGTGATTTAATTTCAATGTGGAAATGTCCGGTGAAGTCTATATTTTGTATGACGAAAGTTAAAGAACAATCGATCGCTTATTTTGCGATGAACGGTAGATTTTTCTTATGAATCTCAAGTGTTTCCATTATTTTGATAACTACCTGTAGTACAATACAGATTTTATTGAAGGAAAGAATTTACAGCACAGAGAGGGAAGTTGCACCCAGGGCGGGGGCGGGAATCGAGCCCGCGCCTCTTGAGATTACAAACTGACGGGTAGACCTACTGCGCCGTCGAGGCCCCCACACGTCCCCCCCCCCTGGAAAAACTTGAAATGACGTTCCTGGATACTACTCGACTTCGCTTGCAATATAATTAAAAGTTAAAAAAAAGGGGGGGGGGCACGTGTGACCTAGAGGTAGAGTATTCTCCTCGTAAGCAAGCGGTCGCGGGTTCGAATCCCGCTTTGCCCATGGATGTTATTTCATCCTCTCTGTGCCGTGAATCTGTCCTATGTTTGTCAGGAGGCAAATCAAATAGTACGCAGTCCTCATGAAGCTGATGGCTTCTGAATAAAAAAATAAATCAAAAAAGTCAAGTGGAATCGAACCCGCAACCTCCTGCAACCAAAAAAGTCGCGTGGAATAGAACCTGAAACCTCCTGCGTGTGCCCTAATCCATTGCGTGCCATTCGCCCCTTACACTTATATTGCAAGTGAAGCCGCATGAAATCGAACCCTGCAACCTCCTGGGTTCTTTTCTCCCCATTTCACGTATACTGCAAGCGAAACCGAGTGGAATTGATCCTGCAACCTCCTGCGTGGATTTCTGTAATTGTACTTATATTGCAACGAAGCCAAAAATAATCGAATCTGCAACCTCCTGCTTGCCTTCCTCCCTTTACCCTTCCACTTTAACATTTATTATTGTCAGAGAGGAAAAGTGAAATCAAACCATAAACATCCTGTGCGTTTTCTTCCTCTTACACTTATATTACAAGCGAAACCTAGTGGTATCGAATCCGCAACCCATTGCGTGCCTTCTTCCCCTTAAACTTATATTGCAAGAGAAGCCGACTGGTATCGAACCTGCAACCTTCTGCGTTCCTGTCCACCCTTTTACATATCGTCGGCACCATGCTAAAATACCGAATGTTAAAAATCGCCATTTTCAATGGTTTCCCGTAGTACTAAAAGTATGTTCGAAGGTCGTAAGCCAATGTCATTTTTGCGAATTCACAGCTGTGCCCGATTAGGTTATGCTATATTTACGAATACGATATTCAATAGTTTACACAGTTAAATAAATAAAAAAAATATTTTTTAAGGATTTATTGAATTATCTTGTGTTCAATAAAAGTTTTTCTTAACAAAAAAAGTAAAACAAAACTTTTTTTTAAATCTTTTCATCCATTATTATTAATTTTTATAGCAACTTTTTATTTCATTTTTTTATACAGAAGTCATCAGCTTCAACATACATGAGGACTTCGTACTAAGCGCCTTTCCTCCTGACAAGTACAGGACAGATTTATGGCACAGAGAGGTTGAAATAACAACCATGGGCAAGCCGGGACTCGAACCCGCGATCACTTGCCTACGAGGAGAATACTCCACCTATAGGTCACCGTGGCCCCCAAAACACAACTTACTGCATGCCTTTCTTCCTCTTGCACTAATATTGTAAGCGAAGCCAAGTGGTATCGAAAGAACAATCTCTTGCAACAGGCGAAGTCATGTGGAATAGAACCTGACACTTCCTGCTTTCCTACCTCCCGCCACTATTATATGGCAAGCGATTCCGTTAAGAATCGAGCCTGCAACTTCCTGGGTTCCATTTTCAAATTACAATTATATTGATAGAGAAGCCGATTGTTATCGAACCCGCAACCTCATGCTTGCCTTTGTTTTCTTAGCACTTTATTGCAACCTCTTGCGTGCCTTCCTCTCCTCACACCTATATTGTAAAAGAAGAAAAGTGAAATCAAACCATAAACCTCCTGTGCGTTTTCCTCCTCTTACACTTATATTGCAAGCGAAACCGAGTGATATTGAACCCGCAACCTAATGCGTGTCTTCCTCCCCTTAAACTTATATTGCAAGCGAAGCAGAGTGGAATCGAACTGGCAACTACTGCTTTCCTTTCTCCCCTCACACCTATTTTATAAGAGAGCAAAAGGGAAAGTGAACCCCTAACCTCCTGTGTGCCATTCTCCACTTACACTTAAACTGCAGGAAAAGCCGAGTGGAATCGAACCCGCAACCACCTGCTTTAAGCGGGATCGCGTGGAATCGAAAATGCAACTTCCTGCGTTAGTTTCCCTCCCTACACTTATTTTGCAAGAAAAGCCGAGTGGTACCAAACCCGCAACCTCCCTTGTGATTTCCACCCTTACACTTATATTCAAGGAAAAGAAAAGTGAAATCGAACCCGCAACCTCCTGCAGCAAATGAAGTCGTGTGGAGTTGAGCTTGCAACCTCCTGCTCTCCTTCATCCCCTTAAGCTTGTATTGTAAGTAAAGCCGAGTGGTATCGAACCCGCAACCTCTTGCGTGCTTTCCTCCCCTCACACTAATATGGACCCTATTCACGGTTTCGCAACGGTCTTTGTTTCCGGGTATTTACATCCAGTTTCCACAATCTTGATTGGTTCCAAATCTTAATTTCGTCTGCTAGGCTCGGTCAATACCCGCAATGACGTCACATGAATAGGGTCCATTGCAAAAGAAGCCGATTGAAATCGATCCGGCAACCTTCTGCAACAAGGAATGTTGCATGGAATAGAACCTTCAACTTCCTCCGTGAATTCCTAACCTCACACTTATACTGCAAGAGAAGCCGACTTTTATCGAACCCACAACCTCTTGCGTGCTTTTCGCCTCTTACACTTATATTGAAGCGAAGATGAGAGGAATCGAACCGGCACTTTCCTGCTACAAGCGAAGCGCGTGCAATTGAATCTGCAACATCCTGCATTCCTTTCTCCTGTTAAACTTATACTGCAAGCAAACCCGAGTTTTACCGAACCCGCAGCCTCCTGCTCCAAGCGAAGTCCATTAGAATCGAATTTGCAACCTCAGAGTGATTTACTCCCCTCACACTGTGACTGCGATCGAAACCGAATGATATCTAATCCGCAATCTCTTGCGTGTCTTACGCCCCTTACACTTATATTGCAAGCGAAGCCGAAATAAATCGAACCTGCAACCTCTTGCGTTTCTTTCTCCGCTTACATCTATACTGCAGGCAAAGCCGAGTTGAACTGAACGTGCAACCTCCCGCGTGCCTTTCTCCCCTGCAAGAGAAGAAGAGTTTTGTCAAACCCGCAATCTCTTGCGTGCTTTCTGCCCCATACGTCGCAGAGTGGCGACAATGCAAAATCCTGCGTTCCTTTCTCTCATTACATATAAACTGCAGGTAAAGCCTAGTTTAATCGAACCTCCAACCGTCACCTTGCCTTTATCCCCTCACCCTCATATTGCAAGAGAAGCCGACTGGTATTTAACCCGCAACCTCTTGCGTGCCTTCCGCCTGACACTTATATTGTAAGCGATGCCGAGTAAAATCGAACGCGCAACTTCCTGCTGCAAGCGAAGCCACGTGGAATTGAAACTGCAAAATCCTGCTTGCCTTCCTCCCTTTACCCTTTTATTGCAAGCTTCCACTTTGACACTTATATTGTAAGAGGAGAAGAGTGAAATCGAACCACGAACCTCCTGTGTGCTTTTCCTCCCCTTACACTTATATTGCAAGTGAAACCGAGTGGTACCGAACGCTCAACCTAGTGCGTACCTTGCTCCGCTTAAACTTATATTGCAAGCGAAGTCGCATGGAATCGAACCTGCAACCTCCCTGCTTGCCTTCCTTCCTGATACATATATTGTTAGCGAAGCCGAGTGAATTCAAGCACGCAAATTCCTGCTGCAAGCAAAGCTGCGTGGTATCGAACCTGCAACCTCATGCTTGAATTCCTCCCCTCACACTCATAATGCAAGTGAAGCCGAGTGAAATCGAACCTGCAACCTCCTGCGTGCCTTCCTCCCCTCAAACCTATATTTTAAAAGAAGAAAGATGAAATCGAACCTGCAAATTTCTGCGAGCCTTTCTCTCCTCACACTTATATTGCAAGACAAGCCGAGTGAAATCGAACGCGCATTTTCCTGCTGCAAGCTAAGCCACGTGGAATTGAAACTGCAACCTCCTGCGTTTCTTTATTCCATTACACTTATACTACAAGCAAAGCCGATAGGAATCGAACCCGCAACCACTTGCCTGCCTTCCGCCCCTTACACTTATATTGCAAGTGTCGCAGAGTGGCGAAAATGCAACCTCCTTCGTTCCATTCTCTTATTACCCTTTAACTGCGAGAAAAGCAGAGTGGAATTGAACTTGCAACCTCTTCCGTGCCTTCCTCCCCTCACACTAATATCGCAAGAGAAGCCGACTCGTATCGAACCCGCAACCTCCTGCGTGAATACCGCCCTGACATTTATACTGTAAGCGAAGCCGAGTGGGATCGAACAGTCAACTTCCTGCTGCAAGCGAAGCCGCGTGGAATTTAAGCTGCAACCTCCTGCGTTTTTTTAGCCCCTTACACTTATACTGCAGCCAAAGTCGAGTGAAATCGTACCGGCAACCTAATGCTACAAGCGAAGTCGCGTGGAATTGAACCCGCAAACTCCACGTGGCTTTCTCCCATTATACATATATTGCATTCGAAGCCGAGTGTAATTGAACCCGCAACCTCCTGCACACCTTTCTCACTTACATTTCTAATGCAAGCAAAGCCGAATGAAATCGAACCCGCTTCCTCCTGCTGGCCTTTCTGCTCTTGCACCTATATTGCAAGTGAAGCCGATTGGAGTCGAACCAGCAATATCTTGCGTGCCTCCACCCAAATATAGGAAAGATTTTATACCACGAGTTAAAAAACACCTAAAGCGTGGTGGCAATCAAACCCACGACATTACGCTTTGAAGACGCAGCTTCTACCACAGAGCCACGTAGTCCCCAAAATATCTGACAACAAATAGTGGAACTCAGTAGAAACGCTACATCTGCAAAAGTGCAAATAGCGTTTCACAAGAATCCGAAAACACAAAAATATGCGTGTGCAAAGCACTTTTGCAGATGCAGCGTTTTACCTGAATTCCGCTAAAACTGTTCTTACCGTATGTATGAAGGTGAGAAGCCAAGTTTGCAGTCCAGAACGGCAGTCCCAAGTGTTTACGTAAATACGGTTTTTTTAGAAACAAGCATTCCGATTTTTTGACCCTATTTTCCGTGTCACATACTTCTTCTTTTCAGTGAATCACCTAAAGGGCGATTTTCTGTAAACTCGTCATTTTTCACACGAAATCTGTCCGGGCATAGTTTTTTGAAATGTTCGTATAATTATAATACTATTGCTCAGAAAATGAATCTATTACTTTGGTTTGAAAGAGGGCCAATTGAAGTTTGTGTTTTTCTGATAAATTGTGATAGGGGGTAAGTCCCCCGCCTAGTATAACTAGGCAGGGGACTGTGCCAGGTGACTATGTTTCTGCTCTTCTTTGCGTAATATCTGCAAAACTATTGGAACATAATTAGTTACGAGACTACCTATCAATTAAGGCACAAATCGTGGACATAATAACTAGTATGTTTTATAATTAAATTAATTGACATTAATAAAATCACTTCCCAGGGGACTGTTTTCGTAACGACCCTGATGCATACTTTCATCACAAATGTGATTCTCAAACTAAGCAAAGTAGCGTTTCAACACCGTTCTCGGCGATTTCTGCAAATTCACACTGATTACTTTAAACTTCATGCCAGAAAGGATTTGCAAAAGTTATAGATTTTTCGTATTACAGCTTTGAATTTGTTGCAGGGGACTGTTTGAAAAAACTCCGGACAGAATTTACATGACAATTTTAACTTTTAGAAATACGTAATTATACCTTATTTCATACGAAAAATATAGCTTAATTATTCTATTTTTAGATATTAATTGCCAAATTTATGTAGTGTTAATAGGTTTTTTGAAATACTATCTTTAACAGTTAGACTATGGGATTGGGACAGCCAGGGGACTGTGTTTTTGGGGCTTAGATAATTTCTAGAAAAAAAAAATTAAATTGTTATCACTCTAAGTACAATTGGGCCACAAAGTATTAATGCCTTACTTGTACTAAGAGCGATAATTACTTTATTACACTTTATTATTTTTAAAATACTCAGTCCGGACAGCCAATTACCAGTTTACAGAGAATCGCCCTAAAATATTTCCTGGCAACTAAAGAATAAAATAAAATGATATAAACGAAGACTGTATTCGAAAGTAATAAATAAATCGGGCGTCAATTAGCAGAATTATCTTTTATAAAATAAGAAACAACTCATGCACCTAGTTCTGTATAATCTATAGGGGGAAAGGAGTATATGTGAACATGGCATGTTATCTTGCAAAATTCTCAAATAACCTCTTGAACAAACTTAGAGCAATGAACCATTTTATTTTTATGTGGTGACAACTTTGTGTTAGCAGATGCTATACCGTAAAGTCGGGTCGACATCGGCATTCTAGCATCTGATCAATATTCTCTTGAATATCTGAAACTGAAAATTATGTCAAACATACCTTTATAGCACTTAAAGCTGATTTCTAAAAGCAAAATATACCCCTCTCATCAGATGAAATGGACACGTAAAAAGTAAATAAACGAGTAAATAAAGTTTTGTCGCACCTTTTAAAGAATGTAACTGTTATAGTTCTTCCGTAGAAAAATTTCACAATCGTTTTCAAAAGAAAAAAAAATAAATAAAATAAAAGTACAAAGAACATCAAAACACATTTTATCAAAGAAAGAAAAAAAAACTCGTTCGTTAATAAAATGTCTCGAATTTTATTTTTAATCCGTTGCCAGTTGTTATATATAAATAAAGAATAAAATGCTCTAGTGAATGAACAATTTTTATAGTAAAAAAAAATATCGTCTGCCAAAAAAATAAATAAATAAAAATAGTAATAATTAATTAAACAAAAAAATGAATAAATAAACAAAATATCGTCTGCCCAGTCAGACATTTTTTTCTGAGCCTGCATTTCCGCTATGTTTGCGGAGTCGGAGTCGGAATCAGAGTCCTCACAGAAGATTTTTCAGAAAAGTACTAACATACAGTTTTTTATCAAAACCGTTTTCTTACAAAGTTAGTTTGAAGGAAATCCGCCTTTAAGTTCAGAATCAACATTCAATTTAAATTTCCCAGTAGGCGCTCATGTTAAAAATTTTTCTGAACGGTTCTTCATTGAACGAAAAATGGTTCAAATTGAAAAGTGAAGTATGGGAATGAGTCTCTCCGAGATCTTTCGAACAAAAAATGTTTATTCAATTCAGACGGTTCACTTAAAAGTTATTAGGCGGAGAAAGGTTGCTTGAACGGTTCAATGTTGAACCAAAAATGTTCAAATTTAAAATTTAAATACGGTAATGAATTATCCTTGCCGAGATCTTTCGAACAAAAAAAAGTTTGTTTAAATCGGACTGTTTACTCAAAAGTTATTAGGGGTGACATGTTGTTTGAACGGTTCAATGTTGAACGAAAAATTGTTCAAATCGAAAATGTAGATACGGGAATGAAGTATCCTTGAAAAGATCTTTCGAACAAAAAAAAGTTTGTTCAAATCGGACTGTTCATTCAAAAGTTAGTATCGCGGAACCGGTTGTTTGAACGGCTCAAAGTTGAACCAAAAATTGTTCAAATCAAAAAATCAAATATGGGAATGAGCTGTACTCGCCGAGATCTTTCCAACAAAAAAAAGTTTGTCCAAATCGGAATGTTCATTCAAAAGTTATTAGGGGGGGGGACAGACAGACCGACCGACACACAAATTCCCCATCTCAATACCCTACTTTCAAATTTTTAATTTTTCGATATTCATTTTACCTCTTTATTTTTTTTAACTTGGCGATATTTTTTGGACTTGGCGATATTTTTTTTAACTTGGCGATATTTTTTGGACTTGGCGATATTTTAACATTTATTTCAGAAACAAACTAAACATTACAAACATTTTGATCAATATCAAGTCTAGAAATTGGTACTGATCAGTTTAGTTACAACATTGAGTTTATTATGATATTTAGTGTTTGTCAATACGTGGTCCAGAAAAAGAAATCTTCCTTTCTGAGCAAACTTATTAAGTATTAGAAATAAAACTGCATCTGAATTTCAGTTATTTGTTTATTTATTTGAATATTTGGAGGATCAAACTGAACAGGAACTATTTAAATCCATAAATTCAATTCAATATCAATTAAAAACATTTTATCGTATTAATTTTAAAAAATCAATATAGCATTTTGCTTTTTCTAAATAAAAAATTCTTTAGGGGGTCACAGTGACCTCTCTTCATGGCTCCTGACTCTTTAAAAATTTTACGTAGCAAGCAGTAGTTTGGTGAATCGAGAATAATATTCAAATGACTCCCCTGAAATGAAAAATGAAAACCCTGATATTTGACGGGCTGGTTTTTTTCAAACTCTGCTTAAAACTGTTTTCTGGTTGCGCCACTGGCTTGTTGTACAGGGAATCACCCCCCCCCCCTCCATTTCTGCTACTGTTGCACCCCCAGAATTTGCGGTCTAAGTCCGCCTATGCGGGTTACTTGGACCCTAGGGGGTTACTTGAGCCCATTACAGTAAAATGATAAAATCTAGGTTTGGTACTTATTAGTTGAAGACTTGCACGTAGTTCCTCGTTTCTCCGCAAGGTAGAAGCACTCTGCAATATCTAACGCTAGTACCAAACCCAGATTTTATCATTTTACTGTGGGCTCAAGTAATCTCCTTGTGGGTCCAAGTAACCCGACTTTACGGTATGTAATTATACCAGTCTTTTTTACTGAAAAACATGTTTTAAACTTTAGTTGGGGCAAACGTAACCTGGTAGCAGCGTCATAATGCCAAGATTAGGATCTATCTAGCCTTCCCAATGCTGCCAGGTTAGCTTTACCCCAACTATAATAAACTACGCTTCATTACTGCAATCCATTGTATGAACATTCTAGTAAACTTAGGGCATTGTTTAAAATTTTTTAATAAAATAAAAACTCTTTATTTTTGCATGTTAGTTGCTTGATGGCGGGGCACTCGTGAACAAAACATCTACGCAAACATGTGAATAGCTCTCATACCCTCTCCGTAATATTAATAATAGCGTAAGATATACGTGTTAAAAACGTGTAAACAGTCATAATTTTTAATTTTCTATCTCAGTTTAAATTTATTTTTTGTCAATTTTTGATTAAAGTATTCATTTATTTTTTATACTTTAAATTTTTGCTGTTATTAAAGTTGATAAATAATTTGGTGTTATAGTACAATTGTTACGGGAAATGAAAAAGGTACAAAGTATTTTCATTTAGTTAAAAACTGAAGTTTAAAATTATTCTAAAATACATTACCTTATTATGCAGAAAGCTTAAAAGCAATATCTAATAAGAATGATTTTTTCGTAATAAAATTTTATTTGTACTTTATAGTCTTATGAGATAAGTTTTTTTCTTGTATTCTCAAGGATCAGAATATGCTACAAAACTTTGAAATTTGACAATAAGTAGAATTATGTGTAAGGGAAAAAATAGTTTCTTAATGATAAAATGTAGAATTTAAACTGACACTGTATATGACAAATCCTTTCATAATAATTGGTATATATATTTCATATTAAATAGTTATTCTGTGAAATATGATGCTTGTTTTGAATTTTTAATTGTGTTCACATGTGCTCCACGCCCACAGGCTTAATTAAAAAAAATCTCAGAAATTTACAAGACACACACACACACACACACACACCAAAAAAAAAAGAAGAATATTCCACAATACGGCCTTTTTTCTAAAAAAAATTTACTGTTTTCGGAAAAATATTGTCTCTACTTTTGTCATATCTTTAGTCATTTAACTTGCACACTTACTTTATTTCCTTTCAAAATTTAAATAGCTTTAAAATGGAAAAAAAATGCGTATTTATTCAGCAAGTACTTGGAATTAATGTGGTCTACATATTAACTACGCAAAAAAATATTGATATTTTGCCAAAACAGCAACCAAGTGTGATTTACAGCCAAATCTGGGTACTTGAGTTGCCAACCAATCATAGAGCGTCGGCTTCCTTTCTCGTAGACTTGGTCTGTGCACTCTGTGAACTCGCATTCGATACCACCAGGCCCGTCATTTAAGGGGGCAGGGGAGGTCAATTGCCCCCCCCCCTGGATTTGAGAAATCAAGGCATTTACATATAAGTGGGCGTGGTTTTTAATGTTTTCCGTGGAAATTGCATTGTGTTTGGATCCTTTGCCCCCCCCCCCCGGAAAAACTTGAAATGACGTCCCTGGATACTACTCGACTTCGCTTGCAATATAAATGTAAGTTTAAAAAAAGGGGGGGGGCACGTGTGACCTAGAGGTAGAGTATTCTCCTAGTAAGCAAGCGGTCGCGGGTTCGAGTCCCGCTTTGCCCGTGGATGTTATTTCATCCTCTCTGTGCCGTAAATCTGTCCTGTGTTTGTCAGGAGGCAAATCAAATAGTACGCAGTCCTCATGAAGCTGATGGCTTCTGAATAAAAAAATAAATCAAAAAAGTCAAGTGGAATCGAACCCGCAACCTCCTGCAACCAAAAAAGTCGCGTGGAATAGAACCTGAAACCTCCTGCGTGTGCCCTAATCCATTGCGTGCCATTCGCCCCTTACACTTATATTGCAAGTGAAGCCGCATGGAATCGAACCCTGCAACCTCTTGGGTTCTTTTTTCCCCATTTCACGTATACTGCAAGCGAAACCGAGTGGAATTGATCCTGCAACCTCCTGCGTGAATTTCTGTAATTGTACTTATATTGCAACGAAGCTGTAAATAATTGAATCTGCAACCTCCTGCTTGCCTTCCTCCCTTTACCCTTTTATTGCAAGCTTCCACTTAGACATTTATTATTGTCAGAGAAGAAAAGTGAAATCAAACCATAAACCTCCTGTGCGTTTTCCTCCTCTTACACTTATATTACAAGCGAAACCTAGTGGTATCGAATCCGCAACCCAGTGCGTGCCTTCTTCCCCTTAAACTTATATTGCAAGAGAAGCCGACTGGTATCGAACCTGCAACCTTCTGCGTTCCTGTCCACCCTTTTACATATCGTCTGCACCATGGTAAAATACCGAATGTTAAAAATCGCCCTTTTCAATTCGATGGTTTTTCCGTAGTACTAAAAATATGTTCGATGATCGTAAGCCAATGTCATTTTTGCGAATTCACAGCTGTGCCCGATTAGGTTATGCTATATTTACGAATACGATATTCAATAGTTTACACAGTTAAATAAATAAAAAAAAATATTTTTTAAGGATTTATTGAATTATCTTGTGTTCAAAAAAAGTTTTTCTTAACAAAAAAAGTAAAACAAAACTTTTTTTATCTTTTCATCCATTATTATTAATTTTTATAGCATTTTTTTATTTCATTTTTTTATACAGAAGTCATCAGCTTCAACATACAGTCGCTCAAAAAATTTTTCGAGCGACGGGACCCCAGAGAAAATGTCGATGATTGAATCGATTCTATTGAATCGATTAAATTATCACACTGAGGGAGCATTCTAAAGATAATCGGTATTTTTTTAGAATAAAAATTTAAAAATTACACATAAAAAAAATATCTTTTGTTATTTTACCAGTAGGATCGCTATTTGTTGAATTTGAATTTATTAATTGAACGAGCAGTTGAAAAATATTTCGATTCTTTTCCAACAGGT
>JAXGGA010005360.1:27500-78991 GCA_038373865.1 Uloborus plumipes | reverse complement strand
TAAATTTAGAAATAGCTATTCCTTCACTTTGGCATTAAATTGTACACAATTTTTTCTTTTATTTGAGTCTGATTGGTGAACATGCGTCTTTTGGCAAAACTTTTATTTTCACGGTAGACCGTGCAATGCCTGACAAACAGTAATATACAATGACGGTGTTTATTCCTCTCATTTCTCAATGAAAGTTATATTTTTTACGAGCGTGTTACATTCTGAAATGTTTTACGGAAATTTTTTACTTACTCTCATGTAGGGTCTCCAATAAAGCGTAAATAATAATACACTGCTCGACATTGAAAATGCAACACCAAGGAGTGGTCAGAAATTGATGAAATTTGGTAAGAAGACAGAGACAGCATGGAACAATAAGTGATATTTATTTCAAAATAAATAAGCAAAATTTAGAGCGAGGACGGCGTCGGCTCAGTAAGAAGTAGGACCACCGCGGACAGCGATGCACGAAGAAACACGTCTAGGCATGGAGTCAATAAGCCTGCGGATGGTGTCCTGAGGGATGGCACTCCATTCCCTTTCAACCATTTGCCACAGTTCGTCCTCTGAACGAGGCAGTGGCAGGTTCTGCAAACGGCGTCCAATCACGTCCCACACATGTTCGATTGGTGACAAGTCAGGAGAGTATGGTGGCCAGGAAAGCATCTGTAAACCTCATAGAGAATGTTGGCTGATTCGAGCACTGTGAGGCCAGGCGTTATCCTGTTGAAAAATTGAATTTGGCAGACCCTGAAGGTAGGGGATTGCCACCGTCCGCAGTACATTATCTACATATCGTTGGGCCGTCATAGTTCCCCGAATACGAACTAGAGGTAATACGGAATTGTATGCAATAGCGCCCCAAACCATTATGCCACGTTGTCGCGCTGTGGGGCGTTCCACAGTTAGGGCCATGCTCCACATCGACGTAAAGCAGAAAAATTAGGCAGAATCGTAAAATTTATTCAATGGTGTTCCTATGGAAAGTACCCGGATTTTCGATTTCTGCCTTCAGTTTCGGTCGCGTTTTACGCTGATGTGGAGCATGGCCCTTACTGCCGGATTCGATCTTTCTCCACGTCGACGCCACACACGTATGCGATGACTATCGCTGGACAAACAGAAGCGGGATTCATCTTCTTAGCGGGCGCCGTGATTGCATGCCACGTGCAACCAGTCGACGGGAAATGGTTCTGGTCGACACAGGAACATCCAGGGTACCTTGCACGTGCTGCAGAATCGACGTACAAGTGACTTGCCGGTCCGCCACAGCTTGTCGGTGAATCCGTCGATCCAAGCGGTCTGACGTCACTCTGGCTGTACTTGCACCCCTCAATGTGGCTACATTTCCTCTTTCCAACCATCTCCGACACAGCCGATGCACAGTGCTTGCATCCATGTGGGTATCAGCTGCAATTTGACGTATGGACCAACCTCCCCTTCTCAGTCCGATCACCATACCCCTTGTACAGTCGTCTATATCCTGGAAGTGTCTTCGTTGAGGAGCTGCGCATTTCATATCATTTGCATAACTCAGTGACGTGCGTCTACGGTAAAATTTGCATGAATTTCTGACCACCCCTTCTTGGTGTTGCATTTTCAATGTCGAGCAGTGTAAAAGCAAAATCTAGATAAAATCATCGTTATTAAATTGATTTAAGGCTAAAAAGACGAAGTCCTTTAAAATAATACACCAATAAATAAAACTTTCTGTTACTTCCTTAGCTATAATTTCTTTGTCCTCTGGTGCTTAACAAAAATTGCATTACTTATTTGTGATTTCTGTCTCAAACGCTTTTAAAAATTCTAGATTCTGTATTCTTAAACAAATTAAGAATCTGACCTAACTGTTATGAGTTAAACCCTCCAAAACCATTGCTAGTACTTTTCAAACTTGTCTCTCATTAGCCAGACCAGCGGGTGACCGAGCTCCGCTCGAGGAAAACAGGTGTCGAAGCTAACTCGAAGATTTAAATTTTCAATTGTGATTTATCAAAACATCACATGCCATAAGAAAATTTGTGAAACCATTGGTGAAAAGATAACCGGTTAAAGTGCACCATTGTAAACTATTCTAAACAAAGTTTCGGAAAGGGAATTATTCTATACAAAGATTAAGTTTGAAAAGTCATTGAAAATAAAATGTAATAAAAAAAAACTATACAATTAAAGAAATGGTACAAAGTGAGCAGTGTAAAGATTGAAGTGTGTTGAAGTTCAATATTTTGACAAATGTATTGTTTGCGCGTGCTAAATGTTTGCGCATGCGCACGCCGCGCGTTTGCCGAATATGAAATATCCGGACTTTGCCTGGCGAGAGCAAAGGTCGACGCCTTAGTAACGAGGCATTGCACTGAGTGGGCATTTAGCTCTTCAATGAAGCTCACATTCATTCATAAATTTAAAATGTACAAATAATGGTAAATATTGTGTCCTCCGTCGATTAAAGGTTGTTTGTAAGTTCTCAATATTCGAGTGTTTCATCCACGGAACAATATACAGTCCACTACTATCGGCCATTAAGTGGTCCGTCGAGCCGAGCCGAACTCAGACGACCTATGGATGCGTTCGTACTCCTGGGCTCGACGGACCACTTAATGGCCGATAGTAGTGGACTGTATATTGTTCCGTGGATGAAACACTCGAATATTGAGAACTTACAAACAACCTTTAATCGACGGAGGACACAATATTTACATATTTGTACATTTTAAATTTATGAATGGAATGTGGGCTTCATTGAAGTAGCATAAAATGCCCACGTCAGTGGAATGCCTCGTTACTAAGGCGTCTGTCCTTTGCTCTCGCCCAGGCAAAGTCCCGGGATATTTCATATTCGGCAGAGACGCCGCGGCGCGCGCATGCGCAAACATCTACGCACGCGCAAACATTTATTTAGAAAAACCAAACCCCGTGATTCCTCGTGACCAAAAACCCCAGACCCCCAAGTTTACCGGAGTTAATTGATTCTGGGGCGATTTTTGACTTGGCAACCATTCCTCGTATTACCCCTAACGTGTACCAGGGGACCGAGCCCGCTCGGTTAAAAAAAAAAGAGGTTTGTAAACTCGTGTTTTTTTCTAAAGTGCGAAGTACTTATTTAGATGAACTTGAAAAGCATTTTTGACCCTTTGGTTGCAATTACGCATTCAAAACAGCCGTAATTTATTTTAAAAAACACAACCCTATTTAATCCATGCTCACCGTAAAATCACACCTAATTTCATTTCATTTGGCGCCGAAGGCGCGGGAGGATTTGATGCGAATGGATGCAGAGTCTCTGTTCTCCAGTACGCATTTGGTTCCAGTTGGTTTTGACTTTCACTTCACTTCACACTCCAGGTTCCCCCCCCCCCCGTTCATACCACAACTCGCTTTTTAACCGGGATGGTGCCCTGAAGAACGCTCTGCTCATTTTTAAACCTGGCCCAAGGGCCGAGCAAACCCTTGGCCCAGCACCCCCCAGAGGTTTCGTTTCACTTGGAGGATTTTGTGACCACGAACATTTTTTACGTCCCCCAGCAACCATTAATGAAGACGGTGGATCTTTGATCGGCGGCTAAATGATCGACCCGAGACCCTCCGGTTACGAGTCTGACGACTAACCGATTGGACAACCGCGGCCTTAGGCCCCTATATAGACGAGCCGACGCATCAAAATCACCACTTTGGATCCAGCGCGTGTGTGAAGATTGTCTTTTCTGGCCAGTTATCGCTTTTTGGTAACTTTTTACGTAAATTTAACAAAGCTTGGCAATGTCCCGAAACTTTACTCTGGTAACCCTATTTCCTCAACAATAAAAAATGAAAGTGAAAGTTTATGAGTTGGATCCAAAGTTGTGAAACTTAAGCTTGATGCGTCGGCCTGTCTATATAGCGGCTCTACCGCTGCCCATACCCAATTCTAACTTTATTTTGATCGATTTCTTTTAAATTTCAAAAGCAATGACAATTCTAACATGTTGCCAAAAATTATTTGCCAAATACCATAAAAACATAAATTTACGCTGATGGGATTAAATATGAAATCCATTGTTAGCACGCGGTTGCTATGAAACGGTAACAATAAGAGAAATCATAAAGAAAATGGCGTAGTAAGAAATCTTCTCAAACTTTTAATGAATCCCATCTGAACTCCGAACTTTTCGACCGTAGCGCTTCAAAACCGGCGCCAATCGATTCCTCGTGGCCAAAAACCCCAGACCCCCAAGTTTACCGGAGTTTATTAATTCTGGGGCGATTTTCGACATTACAAACATTCCTCGTATTATAGTATAGGATAAGTCATATGAATTCGGAAGTTTGGAAAAAAAAATAATTTTCATAATTTGCGAGCCCTCCTCATTGTGTTTAAACCGATCTTGTAAAACAGTAAAAGATCGTTATAATGCACACCATGGAACACGTATATAGATTTAAATAAAATACAATTTTAACCATTATTCACAAATTAATAGGCTTCATAACAGAGCTTTATCCTGCACTAAATGGTTACATATTAGCTGTTGTGCTTAAAATACAGAAATTGTTTTTTTCAATTTATTGTTTACCTTCGAAAAGTTGTGCGATTTATAAAGAATTATGGTGTGCGTATGTAGAGATTCAGCGGTTTAAGGGTATTATCTGCCGTATTTTTACTTACTTACTGCTGTTTTGATGATCCGCTTACTATTAAAATTCTCATGAAAATAGGAAAGAGCCATTCAATAACTAACACAATATTCAGTAAATCATTATTTAATTTTATTTTAGGCAAAACGAAACATTTTTGTCGGTAGTATACTTTTATCAGTGCAATAAAATTCAATTGCTTACTCATGCAGCTTTCTAACATCATAAATATACCTGTCTGAAAAATCTTTTGCCAGCCGATTTCTCTAACCAGCATCACCACACATGAATTCGTAACCTCAGTCAAGGTAATTGACACTTTGACTTGACACACACACACAAAAGAAAGAGGAAAACGCACAAAAATAATAGCGCTCACTTTGGTTTAAGACCATACTACATATCCCTTTTGAGGTGCTTTGAATTAAAAGTTTATTTTTTACGCTATTCATTTAAACCTTGTTCTGAAACTTTTGTCATGGCTACCTGCGATCCTTAAGCGGCTAGCCAGACGGGCGAAAAAGAGCGTACATGCAGAACTTACAATTTCTGCCACTTCAGTCATTTGGCGCTGATCTCCTAGAGTTCGGTGCGGCTTTCTAAAGGGACGGCTATAGTAATAACATACGTGTAAAGACTTGATTTCTAGAAGTAAAACTGTTTCAGTCTTGATGAAAAAAAAAAAAAAAACATCAAAATACATAGTGTTGTTATGTGTTCACAGTTTAAAACATTCATAATACACATGAAACAATTTAAAAATTGTTTAAAAGTCATAACACATGCAATCTTTGAAACTACATTTACATCTGATTTAGAAGATAGCTGTTTATATTCGAGAGACAATCATTTATTTAAAGGATTACATTTTCCTCACTTTCGTTTTAACCAGAGTTGCAAAAACGAAAGCTGATTTTGCTAAAATTACATTTATAGAAGCGCCGAAGAAAACATAAAAGTTCAATTAAAATGCAGTTAGATGCAGGCCCGTCCTTCCAAATTGGGGGGGGGGGGGGGGGGAATTCCGAATTGAGGGAGGGGGGTCAATTAAAATACAGTTTTGTATTTTAATTGACCCCCTCCGAATGGGGGGGGGGAATTCCGAATTGGGGAGGGAGGTCAGAGGGGGTCAATTAAAATACAGTTTTATATTTTAATTGACCTCCTCACCCTAATGGGGGGGAATTCCGAATTGGGGGAAGGGGGTCAGAGGGGGGTCAATTAAAATACAGTTTCATATTTTAATTGACCTCCTCACCCTAATGGGGGGGAATTCCGAATTGGGGGAAGGGGGTCAGAGGGGGGTCAATTAAAATACAGTTTTGTATTTTAATTGACCCCCCTCCCCCGAATTGGGGTTGGGAATTCCGAATTGGTGAGGGGGGTCAGAGGGGGTCAATTAAAATACAGTTTTGTATTTTAATTGACCCCCTCCCCCGAATTGGGGGAGGAGGGTCAGAGGGAGGGGTCAATTAAAATACAGTTTTGTATTTTAATTGATACCCCTCCCCCGAATTGGGGGAGGGGGTCAGAGGGGGGGGCAATTAAAATTCAGTCCCCTTCTGGGGGGAACGTATTTTAATTCCTCATTTGTTTGAGAAATTTTTATTTTGCTTTAATTTTATTTATTTACTAGCAGTACCCGTACGGCGATGCCCGTGCAATAAATGTTAAGGAAGTTAACCTGTTAACCGGGGAATTAGCTATTGCTCAACTTCGTTTCACAATGGGGAGTTTTTTTTTTCGCAGCGATAAATAATATCACACCTCAAATAATGAAAGAATATCGTTTTTAACTTATGATTTTTATTTATTTTGATAAAATATTTTATATTTTTAGCCATATTTTGTAGAAAATAAAAAGTACTTAAGTCATAAATTTATTACTAATAAAAATATATAAAACACTGAAATTCACAATAAGAATATTCAAATCAGAAAGTTATTACTAACATGTAAGATACTGAAATATAGGCTAAAATGAATCCAAATTGTGGTAGCTCGAAGTATAGATCATGCAGCGCCCGTTTTCCCGTTAATAACACTCAAGTTACAGATTACAAGAACATGAAAATTCATGACGCATCGACAATATGATGGCATATATATAACCACTTTAAGATTTAATAGATAAGAACAACGTAGAACGTGATGCGTTCAATATATTACGATTAATTTCCATGACGAAAAATTTCGTCATGCCCATTGCTGTAGGCTTTTATGTATGACGAAATATTTCGTCATACCCAGTTAACAGGTTAAGTATAAATAAAGTTTAAGGGAAGTTTGGAAAATTTCCCGATTGTTGCCAAAATTTACGACGCCAAATACGAAAAGTAACTGAATAGCGGTGTTACAGAAAATGTCAGAATGGAACAATTAATTAAAAATTTAGTGATGGCGGCATTAAATACATGTCTTAAACATGCAATAAAATACTCTTTAGACTGCAAACAACTACTGTTCCTTCCCAGACCGTTTTCTTTTTCTTTGATTTGAAGAAAGTAGTGTTTCACTGGCAGGGAGGTTTGGTAAATTTCCTGATTGTCGCCAAACTTTACGACGCCGAATGCGAAGAGGAACTGAATAGCCATCTCTAAATTTTTAACAATAATAGTTCCATTGTGACATTTTCGGTAAAACCGAATATTTCAGGAAGTCAACTTAATAAATTTAAATTCACTTTAACCTCCTCTGAAGAAAAATTATTATATCCTTTAGTTCAAATGCGCTTCACAACCTTTTAAATTCCACTTAAAGTCATGTTAAAGTTTAAATCAATTCACCAAATAAATATAAGAGACAGAAAGTTAAGTAAGTAACAGGAGATATTAATTAATCAAATTGAATAAATTTTCAAGGCTTAAATCTGTTAGAAATATTTTATCCTGTGATTATATTTCCCATGTATATATTGTTTTTCTGTAACTAGTGTTATTTGCCAACAATGTAGTATAGAAGTATTTTGGCAGCGCTATTATTGTCTCGTTCAGCTCGCTAGCCAAAATCAAATTTTTTTCTTTTATGTATTTTAGTTTTCCACTTAAACCTAATAAATGTTAACAGGTTATGGGGCTCCAGCTCGCTAAATGCGCTAAGATTAAGTAAAGTGGAATTAAAAAGTTAGCGGATTTACTGCATATCGTAAGATAACTTCGTCGATCGCTCGGAACTGTATTTACTTCTTAAAATGGAGCAGGGTAAAATCCCCGTTAAGCCATTAGTGGGCAAAAGTAACTGGCCCATCTGGAAGTACAGAATACGGTTTGTATTGAATCATTACACCGATGCTTTAGATGTCGTCGAAGGAAGATTGCAGCCGCCAGTAGTATTGGGAGTAGCAAATGATGCGAGTCTGAAGAAAGAGAAAGCATTCCAAAAAGCAAATAAAACAGTGCCATGATGGTCCTAACTAACTCAATGACAGAAGATACATTGCAAAAGGTGATGAGATTCAACACCGCTAGAGATGTTTGGCTCGAGTTGCACAGGATTTTCGAAGACTCCTCGGACAACCAATTGTATAACATCTGTTTGCAATTCTTTAAGTTCAGCTGGTCAGAGGGTGATATGGCAGATCATCTGTCCAAACTGAAAAATTTATGGAATGATCTCAACAGTGGACTCGAAAACAAAAAGGAAAGTAGACTTCCAGAAATGCTCTTAATATGCAAGATATTGGATATCCTTTCTGTCAGTCATCGCTCCTTTAAGTCAAGTTGGCTGCTTCTAAGTGACGAAAAGAGAACACTAGATGAGCTAACAACACAGTTATGTACACATGAGAGAGAGCTTAAGAAAGATTCCAGACCGACGGAGGATAAAGACCAAGAAGCCCTAGCAGCCTGCTCAGAATCAGAATACAAGTCCTTCAACAGCAAGAAGAGTAACAGTAAGTGAAACTATTGCCATCAAAAGGGACATTGGGTAAAAACCTGCAAGAAATGGATCTCGGACGGAAGACCTCCGAAACCGAATCACCCAAGTGACAATAAAGGCAAAAATTCTGCAGTAGACATGACACTCTTGGCTGTAGACGAGAAGGTATTATCTGCAGAAAATAGCACCGAAGACTGGTACATTGACAATGGTGCATCGAAGCACGTCACGAATAACAAGGACTGCTTCGTAAATTTTCAAAAATTTGAAGTTCCTCACAGCATTACAGTAGCCAATGGGAAAACATTAGCAGCCATTGGACAAGGAAAAATAAAAATTGCTGCAACTGTAAATGGAAAGGATCAAGTCAAGTTTTTAGAAAATGTTTGGTACGTTCCAGAAATTAGTAAAAATTTGTTCTCTGTTCTCGCAGCACAAGACAGAAATCAGAACAGTATATTTGAGTCAACATTCAAAGATTGCTACTTAAAAATAGATGGAAAAGTAGTTCTTCATGGCATACGAGATCCTGGAGGTGGTCTATTCAAGGCAGTTATTAGAAGTTTAGTGCCAGAATCTAAAGTTGATATGAACATGACCATAAGTGATGACGAAATTCTCCAACTTGATCATGAAAAGTATGGCCATCAAGATAAGCAACACATAAGGTCCATCATAGCAAAAGAGTTGAATGTCAAGATCAAAGCTGATACAAAGTTATGCAAAGCTTGTATCTACGGCAAAGCCTACCGTTTGAAATTTGGCGCAAGAAAGAAACCCACAAAAGCTGGATATGAAAATGAGAAGGTTAAAGATGATACTTCTCAAGAAGATAAAGAAGGGTCACAGCAGGTAGATATGAGACCCAGAAGAAATATCACAGCCCCTAAATGGACCAAATATTATGTTATGAAAGGCTATAGTAAGATGCCTAAAGAAAACTGTCCAGAATTAAATAAAGTAACTGGAAATAATGGTGGCTCTAAGAATATTTACAGTAAGGAGCCACTGGAAACAATTGGTATGTCGAACGCCAAGGGAGCTTCGACACCATTAGATCCAGGCATGAAATATTTTCATGCAACAGAAGAAAATAAGTTGAATGCCGCAGAAGCTTTGAAGTATAGAAAAGCTATCAGAGGGCTCTTATACTTGGCAGGCGGAACAAGACATGATTTAGCTTTCGCTTCAAAATTCATGGGATGCACTTCGATATAGGTCCCTTTGGCGATCTAACTAGATCCCGCGCCAAGCTCAATAGATTCATGAGCCAGTTCAACAGTTGTTCAAGTAAGGAACACTGGACTGGTGTGCAGAAGAAGTCCTTATTGAACTAGAAATTTGGTATAGGACTAAGGGAAATTTAATCAAGGGGGGGTGTTAGAAATATTTTATCCTGTGATTATATTTCCCATGTATATATTGTTTTTCTGTAACTAGTGTTATTTGCCAACAATGTAGTATAGAAGTATTTTGGCAGCGCTATTATTGTCTCGTTCAGCTCGCTAGCCAAAATCAAATTTTTTTCTTTTATGTATTTTAGTTTTCCACTTAAACCTAATAAATGTTAACAAAATCTATACGCAAATTTAAACCACTAAGTAACTTCAGGGACAAAAAAGCAGCTGATCAGGAAAATGGCTCTAGTGTTTCAGTTCTGCTTACAGTTAGGCCTTGAAAATTGATTAAATTTGATTAATTAATATCTCCTGTCCTAATTAACGGACAGAAACGTGCTAAAACTTTTCTTTTTCAGAAAAAAAAACCCCTTTGCAACGATGTATAATGTTATGGGGTGGGGAAAGGTTTTCTCCCCTCAATTGTGACGGATACACCAAAAATGAGACTAATTAATTAATTTAAAAATAACTAATTGGAAATTTAAAATTTGGCTTTCGAGGTGCACTTTACTGGGATACGTTCGAATTTTTGAGCCAAGTTTCATGTCTGTAGGTGCTGTGGGGGCTTCTGGCCAGCGGTTACAAACAAACACCGTCATCTTTATATATATAGATTTATTTTTTAGCGTGAAATATATTCAAATAATCATGCAATATAAAAATGAAAGCAATAACCAATGAAAAACCTTGTGCCACGAAAATAGCCCGAGAACGAAGGAAAAATAAAAGAAAGAAGAAGGACACATATTGAGATCTTAGCAAGTGCAGCTCAGCCAAATAATTCATTTTTCCCCCCAATCAATTCAAATTGCTTTCCTATTAAAATTTTGTATTTAACAGAAAATTAACGAATCTCAAAAAATAAATAAAGAAAAAATTAAAAAAAAAAGTTTAATAAAATGAAATAATATAATGAATATATGAATGAATTTAAACTTTTCAGAGATGCAGATTATTTTTAAGTGAAGACAATGAGCTCACCAACGTTCTTATAGCGCCAGTACCAGTTGTGAATTAAATTGCAAACTAAAATACGAAAAAAAAAAGTGCCTGCGAAAAGAATGAAAATGATTTTCGTCAATACTTTGCAATAGACACTCTAAAACAGCATTCACAAAAAAAAAAAAAAAACATGAAATTAATGTGCAATCAAGTATCGTGGGATGTGTTTCGATGAATAATGCATGACAGAAAAATCACTTAAAAGAAATAACGCGGTTTTCACTGAAAAGCAAAGCGAAATCCAGATTTTTATAACAGAAATACGCGCAAACCAACCCTAGGAGATCAGCGCCACAAGCGGCGACAACGGTAACTTCGCCATGTACGGGATTTCCTTTGTTCTCGCGTCTGGCTAGCCGCTTAAGGATCGCAGGTAGCCATGCTTTTATTGAGTACTTCACGCGCTTCGAGTAAAAAATTAAAGGAAAAAAAAAACACCAAAGGAGCACAGGTTCGAAGGCGCAAAGACGCATAGCCCAGAGGAAAATGTTTTTTGTTGGTTAAAGGTCCTCCTTCCAGACTACCTATCACCTCTGGGGGAGGGTGGGGGGCAATGAATTAAAGTGTAATTTCCTGCAGCAAACTATTATAGACTGTTTCATTTGCTTCGAATTAAAAGAAAGGGGAGGGAGGGCACCCAAGTCAACTAGATTCGAGGGTGCAATGATACATAGGCCGGAGGGCGCTCACTTTGGATTTAGACCCCCCCCCCTCCGACTGAACTGCTTTGTTTCATACCCTCCGAAAGTAAGGTGGAAAGAAACGAAGGCGCACAGGTTCGAGGGCGCAAGGGCGTACAACCTGGAAGGTGCTGTATTTTTTTTTTTTTTTCACAAAGATCCCCCTTTCCGACAACCTATCACGTCTATGATGCAATAAATGAAAGTTAATTTTTCAGGTACATTATTGAGTATAATCATTTTCTTCAATCTTTTATAGATTGCTTTCCGTGCTTCGAGCGTATAGATTTAAAAAAAAAAAAAGGTGGGGGCTTTGTTCACGGCGCAAGGACGCACAGACCGGAGGGCGCTAATTTTGGATGAGATCTCCCTTAAAAACCACCGATCACTTCTGAGGTACAATAAGAACCGCCTTCTGATAACGCTTATTGACTACATTTACATGTTCCAAACGGGAAAAAAGTAAAAAATAAGTAATTTACTTAAGTTGAAGGCGCACTGGCAGTGTATGTGGGGGGGGGGGGGGGGTTACTATTCAAACTGTTAGGGGTTGCTTTCAAACCTTTAAAATTTAAAAAAAAAACGAAGGCGCACACGTTTTGAGGGCGCAAGGGCGCACAGGCTGGAGGGCGCACCTGCCCGCGGGCAGGTGACCTCTACGGCCAGTCCGCCTCTGCTTGACACAAACAAAACTTCTCCCCATACTTCCCTATTTTACTTTATTTTTAAACTAGCAAAAATACCCGGCGTTGCCTGGGCCAGTAAAAATATTGAGAAACAATTTATAATCGCCTTTTTTTTTTTCCTAAACTAAAAGAACTCAAAACGTACCGCTTTGACGATTTAAAATGTCGCTAAATTTGCGGTAACTGTTTTGGGATACCTAGGATAACTTTGCTCCTCTCCCTACTTTATGAAAATATGCTTAGGTATTATAAAGTCAGTAATTTTTGTCAAAGAAAAATTGTCATTTAATGCTGAGAAAATATTACTGACCATGAAATGACGCTAAAAGTTTTTGTCCTAAGTGATTTCGAAATTAGTAGGGAGCATTTGACAATTATTTGTGCGAAAAACACAAATTAATGGTAGTTTTAGTTTTGGGGTTTGATTAATTTCGTATGCGGATTACTTTACGCTTTGACGTAAGTTTTAAAAGTTTATTAATGACAACGTACGGAATCGGCAAAAAAAAAAAAAAAAACCCTGAACTTTTCTTCAACTGTGGGAATATTATCTCGATGATTAAGATTTTGGCGCAGTTTACAAATATCAGACAACAATCGTTTTATTTTAGTTATATCGTGTAAGAAGCAAAGTATTATTACATAGTCTTTGGCGCCAAAACTGGCGTCCGTTGAAAAATTACCCATAATCTTAGTTATAATATTCTTGCAACAAATTCGGCAAGATACCTGTTCGATTGGATTCTAAGTGACCAATTGTAAGTACCCGCCCAGTCAGCGCAAACAAATTTTTAAAAATACCGTAAAATTGTATTTTTTATCCGTTACCCGATTAAGCAGGACCGACAAATTTACGAAACTTGTGAAAATAATTGATACAGTGAACAATTTACTAATAAAGGAATACAATTTATTCTAAAAAAATAATATTTTCAAGCAGCAATGCACATTAAGAAACACATTGCTTAAGGATAAATATTCTACTTACACAACTAAGACTACAGAACGTTTTAAATACAAATCCTGGTAAAAGCCTGGATATTCCCCATGAAGCTGGAAAAAAAACCTTCAAGATTTGACTTGAGAAAAGATTTGAACATTAAATACGGAAAGAAGAAATGATGCTCGCAATTTTAGCTTGCGACAGGGAGTTGAGATGATACACTAAATACTGAATTAGTTTGTTGGAAGCCTTCGCGGATTTATGCGAAAAATGTGCTTAAATTGGAAAGAAAAAAGCGCTACTGATCGAACTTTTTCGAATATCGTTAAAATTTATAGCCTATGTGTTATTCTGATGTGTAAGCTACATTATGGTAAAAGTTTCATTAAAATCCATTCAGTAGTTTTTGCGTGAAAGAGGAACAAACATCCATACATCCATCCATACATCCATACAAACTTTCGCATATATAATAGTAGTAAGACTAGAGTTTCCCGCCACGGCTTTGCCCGTGGTAAAATTTTTACTGCTGTCGCTGTGTCCATAACGCGCGAATTGAAAAAACAAAGCACAGGAAGTATAATGCGAAACTGAAGTGTAAGTTTATCAGAAAAAAAATATCTGCCTTGTCCTCGTAAAATTGCAATGTTTAAGCTCTGAAACTGCGAATACGAAAACGTTCTCGCTTGGCGATATTTACCATGCTTAACATAGACGTTTTTTTCAGTTATTTTTGATTTAAACGATATTCTAGTATTCTAGTTTTAGCTAATGACCTTTTTAATTTATTTGAAGATTTATTTTTAATAGTAGTTAGGATTTCTTTTTTCTTTTTGGGGAGCGTTTATGGAAGCAATTATAAAGCCTAACATACGCTACATAGGCAAGAAATTTACCATTATTGTTTTTATTTTGGCAGTAAATCTTGCCAAAACATTCAAAACGGCTCACACTTTTTTATTTATCTACTTATATTAAAAACTGAGTATCTTTCTAACTATCTTTCTTTCTAACTATCTTTCTTTCTAACTATCTTTCTTTCTAACTATCTTTCTTTCTAACTATCTTTCTATGTCACGCTTCTTTCTCCTGAACGCCAATGAACTGAAAGTCGAACCAGGTACCGATAGATAGGTAATTTTTCAAGCTTCATTAGTTTCAATCTATATAATTATACGATTTTAATTAGCGAAGATATCAATTAATAAGTAGTCAAGTTTAAAGCGATTAAGCCTAATAAATAATTAAATATGAAATCCATTCTTGCATTGCAAAACGTGGTTGCCATGCCATGAAACAATAATAAAAATGAAAATGAGAATTTTGAATGAAGGCTTAACTAAATCAAACACGAAACTCATAAGCGGGCGACTTACATAGTATTTTTATCGCTAGCTACTTGTAATATTTTGAAACATTCATTTGTTGAAGAGCCATCTACTTATATTAAAAACTGAGTATCAATGTCTGCTTTTTCTCCTTTGAGCGAACTGAACCAAGGGCGGATCCAGCTTCTGGTTAAGGAGGGGGTCATTTTCGGAAAGGGGGGGTCAAAGTGCAATTTTTGTGCAAAAATGGGGTGGTTTGGCAGTTTTTTCGTAAAATAAGTCTCAAAAATGCAATTTTTTGCTATATTTGGTCGGTTAAGGGGGGGGGGGGTCATGATCCCCATGACCCCACTCTGGATCCGCGCCTGAGCTGAACTTACTGAAACTTTCCTCACCATCTTGAAGGCGCGAAGCATCTCAATAATTCGAATGATTTTTTTTATACAGGAAAAAAGTAAAGGCGTGAAGCGCCTGTTAGCGAGCCGCCTTGGCGGGGAGTAGTTTCTTGACATTTTCCTCACTACTTTCAGGGCACGAAGTGCCCGTGCAACGCCGGGCCACGTTCGTGGTACGTCTTGAAATCGAATGAACATTAAATTATATCAAATAAAACTTCAGAATGAGGTAAAAGTTAGAGAGGGGGGACGTTATGCATCAACATGCCGCAGGAAGCTAATCTAGCTGCCCTGGCAGCTAGTTTATTTAAAAACTTTGTTGTCCCATCCTTGCATTTAGAGTGAAAAAAAAAAAAAAATCAACCTTTAGGAACAATAGTTCCATCAAAACTTTTGATGGCTTTAGATGGTCAATTTTTTTTATTTGGCGATTTTTTACATTTTAATGGGATTTTTGGAACCATTGTGGCACCAGTATCTGGAAAAGCACATCAACTATTTTTGGTACTTGCGTATTAACTTCACCGCAACAGATTTGGCGGTTAAAAAGATTTGGCGTTTTTTTCTTTTTTTGCGGTTGTTGTTTCTACGAGCATGCAGTTATTTAACACCGTAAAAAAGAAACGCCGAATAAACCGTCAAATCTTTTTTTACCGCCAAATCTGAAGCTGCGGTGGAGTTAATACGTAAGTACAGTATTTTTTCTCGGTGATGCTTTTGAGAATATTTCAATAACTGAGATCTTCGGCAGGTACTTTTCAGTTATACGAACGTCATTTAACTTGGAGATACATTTTCTTGCTACCTAACTGAAAAATTTTCTTGTTATTCAAATAAAAGAAGTAATAATAGTAAAACAATTTGAATAAAATATTGTATATATGCTATTCAAATAAAATAGTAATTTCGAGAAGTAAATTAATAAACTTGTGTAGAAAAACCTATTGGGAAAATGGCATATACAAATTTATTGCCTAAGAACCAAAATAAGTTTCAGGAAATTTAAAATGTAAGTAATTATTTAAAGAAACGAATAAAATAAAGCTAAGAAATTATTAAATTTACTTACTTTGAAAACTAAACTTTTTTTTTTTAATATCCAATGGTAAGTATAAAGGACAACTATAATCACAGAAAACAAAGAACAAACAAAAAAATGAAAACAGAAAATCTATATGATTATGGCAGGTCTCGCAATCCAATAGCGCTCCCAGATTGGAGCCTGAGGAAGAGCAGGGCATTTTCGCAGGTCAAGCATGTACACTAAACAATGTACTCTTACTTTCATTTACAAAAAAAAAAAAAAAAAACACTTTTTTGGAGTATGTAACATATTTCAAATGCTTTAATAACCTTTTCATAATCATTTCTGTTGTCATCAGACAAATCCAAGGTATTAAACACCTCTATCCCTTCTTCAACAACAGCATTTAGCATTAGCAGCATGTCAACTTTTAATTCAGGTAGGGTGAGTTCTGGTAAGTGCGTACCCTTTTTTTCAAAGTTCATGTTCTCAAGGATGCTGCTCTGTTGAAAAATCTTGTACACTCAAAACTTTTTTTTTAGTTTTCTTTCCAGATCCTTTACTAAGATTTTCAAGCACATAATATGTCGAATAAACCATAAGTATAGGTTTGTGACCTGGTTTATGACACCTATTCTAAGGTACGCACTTTTCCTACCTAGCGGGGTAAGTGCGTCCACCTTAACTTATGTGAATATGAGCTGGAAAAAACTGCTGGCACATATTAAATATGTTAGGTAGTTGCCTTGGGATAATACCTAATACTAAAGATCAGCACTTGCTTGCATGGATGAAACGCAATCAGTGATATCCCACGTGTCTTGCGAAGTGTCTTGTGATTATCCCACGTGTCTTGTGATTTGAAGATTGAGAGAGTTGCGTCTGTGATTCTTCCTCTGTCCTTTTAATAAGACCAAGTGAGCAAATGTAAGTTGTTTTCATTTAGTAAACATCACTTATAGTCTACATAGCTTATTTTGGTTTAATACATTAATCAGTCTGTGTTTAAGCCAGGGTTCGCACTTACCCCTTCTTAAATGTAAGATGAGAAATGCCAATAGCGTTGTTCTAAATGCATAGCCCTGCGATTTTCTTTAATTCTATTTGTATAGTAGATCATTAGGTGGTGACCTGAGTAAATAATTCGTTTTCTTTTTTCTTTTTTTTTTTTTGAATAAATACGGTTTAAAAACATTTTTTATTAGAATCAGCAGCAGTAAGAAAAAACGCAAAATAAAGAGCAAAAAAAGAAAATAATTGATCATGATATGATACTTGTACTGTTTTTTTTTCTTGTACATTGAAATAGTTTTTCACAATGTGTTCTTAATTTTTTTAAATATAATTTATTCATTACTCCACCTTCGTTTTTTGAATCAGTTGGTTCCTTATTGAGGGTTTCACTTAATTTCATTGCTTCATTTGTCATTCTGGTTTAAATTAAGTATAGCTTATGATCGCTAGTTTCAACGAAAAATTTACTAACTGATATCTAAAAGCCAATATATTTCAGAGGTAATGAATAAAATTGAAATCTTATGCCGCATTCAATGTAAATATAAATACTTGATGGAAATGACGTCGGATTTATAATTGGCTTATAAAAGAGTTATAGGCAAAACTAAAGGCGAATTACGAGAGTCGGATTTTCCAAGTAATGGTACACACTTGCCTCATCATAATGGTACACATAATAGTACGCATAATAGTACCCATATGCCTCATGATAGTGGTACGTACTTGCCCCATCATAATGGTACGCACTTACCCCCACCTTACTTTAAAGAAAGGGAAAGTGCGTACCGTCATATAAACAAATTTTAGTTTGAGTATTTGATAAAAATACCCCAGGTATGTTATTAGTAGCTATTACTCAAAAGAAACAACTTGCATTTCTTGATTTCAATTGCTTGGTATGACTACAAGAGAAAATGAAACAAAACCTCCTGAATCTTTACCTTAGAGTTTTTTTGAAGACATTTAAGTTGTCTCTGGTAGTGTTTCGTCTATTGAATCCAGGATTGAATTCTACTTATTGAAATTATCATTAGACAGTTATCTAACATAGTCGATGTGTTGGAGAAGCCATTTCAGGACAGTGTTCATTTAATTCCCAGTGGACGCACTTACCCCGTGGACGCACTTACCAGAACTCACCCTATGTCTTTTCTTCATTCCCGGACGCCGTTATATGAATACAAAACTGCTGTTTAAATTTTCGCCAATTATTCGCCACATTTCCCTCTAGACTGAGGCCCATCGGCGGTCGATAATATTCCATGTTTTTTTTGTTTCTTTGAAGTGGTTCAAATTTGCGACTGCACCATGTTATGTTTTCGTAAAAATACCATAAGGAATATTCAGTAATAACATTTCAAACACTACATTTATTAAAACAAAATTCAACATCAGCATTCATGATAACCAACTAATAATGCAATTGAATAATAATATCACGAGAATATATCTTGTTCTTAAGATTTGACTCTTAAGACTGTTGCCATTCATAAGTAATGTTACAAATAGTACAAAAAAATGGAGGAATATACTGTAAATAATATAGTTTTAATTAATTTTAAAAATCTAGGGCGAATTTAAAAAATATGGTTACGAAGTGCACATTATCAGTATGCGGACTAATTTTGTACCAATTCTCATAATCGTACGTTGCGTAAATTTTCCAGGAGAGCGTTTGACTCACAACCCATGACGCCAGCAAACTTTGATTTTATATTTTAAACTAATTTCATACCAATTACGTATGATTACACATTCTGAAAAATATAGACCTCCTGCCCCCTCCCCCCCTTTTTTTGCTGAAACTATGTCCTGGACTGGTTTTATTTCAATTTTTGTTGGAAAAAAGAAAAAACGAGTTACCGATGAAAAAATACGTAAACTTTAAACATATTTTTAGGAACACAACAAAATTTTAGTACATTTTTTGGAGTTTTAGGAGATGCAAGTTTTTTTCATTAAATTTAGGGATTTTAGGGGGAATGCGAACCCTGTTGGCATTGAAATTTTAATGTTTCTATTAAATCCAACTTACTATAGTATTGTAATCGAGGCTATGAATTGTTTGTTTAGCGACTTCGCAAGCTCCTTGCGAAAAATTAGTGAAAGAAATTGACTTCTATATTCTTTATAACTCTTAATACCGAAGAGTAATATGTATCGGATGAAAAATAAATCTAAATTCTAAGAGCTTTTTATGAAACTAAAAAAGAAAGAGAAAGAAGTATAATCTGTAGATACAATTTCACCCCCATATTAGATAGAGAATCAAATATTTCTGCTTGTCTGCTTGAGTTATCGCTTTATTAGTGCAACTGATATGTTGTGTTATAAGAAAATACTGATAAAAGACAGAATGGTTTAATGAACTTCTCCGAGAGAGCGACTCGTTAAGGAACTGCTGAGGATATTACGCGAACAAGAAACCTTTTTCTAAGTACTTGGGTAACGAAGAAGTGGAACGCATTGATGCGTTAATCATAACATGCATTGAGTATAGAATTTTCTTGCCACTCTTTTATCTTCTGTTTTTTTAAGAAATAAATCTTGGATGATACTGTATGCAATATTACACGAAAAATGTTGATGTGTGAATAAAATAATTGAATTCAATTATTCAGGTTAACTTTAAACTACGATTTCTCCATTTTCAACCGACTTCAGAAAAGGAGGAGGTTTTCAGTTTTACCGAGATCATTTATTTTTTAATGTCAGTTCCTCAATTACTCAAAGATGCCTGGACCGATTTCAAAAATTCTTCATTTGTTTGAAAGGGTATACATAACAGGTGGTCCCATGATCCCATAGTCCACGTTTGAGAACAGAACCCCTTTAAGAAATCGAGGGAATCTTCAAATTTTCTGTGCACACTTGACGTGATTTGTTGCTTTCATAATGGCAATTTTGAACGCAAGCTTCTCCGAAATCTGGAGAATCCGAAAAAAGCATAAAGTAAGGGGTAAAGAAGATAAAAAATGCCTTCTGCTTAAAAATATTTGCATTACACTTAAAACGTGGTATGTACAAAGTGACGATAGGTACAGCATAAAAAAAATTGTATTTGAGGTTCTCAAGCGTATAAAATCTTTTAAGAGCAAGAATCTGAGAGAGTGTCACGCCTGTGATTCATGACGTCTCAGATTTTTTCCAAAAAATTACCAAATGTTTATTATCCTATTGAAAGACTAAATCCAGAATGTTTTGCTCTAAAGTTGAGTTGTTTAGTTTTTATGGATCCCTAAAGTTGAAGGTGCGGCATCAAAAATTAAGCGGATTTTCAAGACTTGGAAGTTGCTGTGAGCCAAAACTCTTACCAGGAACTGTTTAACTCAAATTTTCTTTTTGTATATGGAATATAGAAGGTTGAAATTTTACAAAATGAATGTTAAATTTGTGGTAAGTTGTTGCCGTAAGGTCAGTGAAGGCCCTCAAAAGAAGGCATTTTTGACGTTTTTTAGCGTTTTTGATGTCCAAAAACAGCTTGCACATTTCAGTTGGGACGGCAAAAGTAGTGTCGTTTGAAAGACCAGTGTAATCACTTTAAAATAATGTATAAATAACCGAGGAAAGTTCAACATGCTTTTAGTTGCGTAAGGCTGAAATATGAAAAATGTCATATTTTACCGATATTCAAACGGTCATAACTTCCTCTGCCAACAACATATTGAAATATTTTTTTTGCCAATGTCATACTCTATTGTTTGTCTTAACAGAACAGTTCAGTCCTTTGACGCGAAATGTGAAATTTTTTTTTACAAAAAATACACAGGAAAAAAATACATTTTTTTGTTAAAAAAAATCACATTTCGCCTCAAAGGATTTAACTGTTCTGTTAAGACAAAGAATAGAGTATGACATTGGCAAAAAAAATATTTCAATATGTTTGTTGGCAGAGGAAGTTATGACCGTTTGAATATCGGTAAAATATGACATTTTTTATATTTCGGCCTTACACAACTAAAAGCACGTTGAACTTTCCTCGGTTATTTATACATTGTTTTAAAGTGCTTACAGTGGTCTTTCAAACGACACTACTTTTGCCGTGCCAACTGAAATGTACAAGCTGTTTTTGGACCTCAAAAGCGCTAAAAAACGTCAAAAATGCCTTTTTTTGAGGGCCTTCACTGACCTTACGACAACAACTTACCACAAATTTAGCATTCATTTTGTAAAGTTTCAACCTTCTATATTCCATATACAACAAGAAAATTGGAGTTCAACAGTTCCTGGTAAGAGTTTTGGCTGACAGCAACTTCTATGTCTTGAAAATCCGCTTAATTTTTGATGCCGCACCTTCAGCTTTAGGGATCCATAAAAACTAAACAACTCAACTTTAGAGCAAAACATTCTGGATTTGGTCTTCCAATAAGATAATAAACATTTGGTAATTTTTGGGAGAAAATCTGAGAGGTCATGAATCACCTCATAGTACTAGGCGTGACAGTTTCTTATATTCTTGCTCTTAAGAAGTTGTACTTACGATAACGTTCAGGTAAAATATCTATTGGATGAAGTACACCGCACGCTTGGGCAAGAAATAAAAAGAAAAAACAAAATTTAAATTCCTGCCTTTTCGAAAAAATCAGTTAATTGTGTTTGCTTCTTTCCAGAGATCCTCGCGGATAATCCGCCTCGCGGATAACCTGTTTGAAGAAAATTAATCGAGAGTTTACTGTAATAAACAAATTATAAATTGATTTACTCCAAGTACGTTCACGTTTCCTAAAAGTTCCAGAGTGTACCTTGTGACCAACAATAGAACGAATTTAAACTCGATTTAGGAAAACAAGCGCAATAATGATTTACCCGCAGATTGTTTATAAGTCTAGAATTGCGTTTGACGATTTCTCGATTTATGGAGAGCCACCCCTTTGTTGTCATTGAAATTCGAAAGAAAAAGCTTTAAGATAAGTATTTTAAAATAAGACTAAAGGCATCACTTTCCTACTTTTGTATTCTACGTCTCCAATTCCCTCAAATTAAGGAAAGTGTACACATAAGTACTATAATAAACATTCCAGAAAAAGGAATTATTTGTTCAGGAGATAAGACTTTTTTGTTTGACTTACAAATTCTTTACAATTTTCTCATTCACATTGGTAGATGAATTAATTAAAATGCTTTGGAAAAACATTGATTAAAAAGATCATTTTGAAGAATATTTTTCATTATTTGACTTGTTTATCTGATAAAAATGTATAAAACATTTTCCTTTTAAAATCTCAATTAAATTAAACTGCTTTCTTATTAAAACGACAACATTGAAATAATTCAAAATTTAATATTCTTCCGGCTCGCTTGATTTGAATATGAATTGTGTTGGATTTATTTACTATTTCTCTTTTGCTTTACAAAAAAAATTGCAATGTTGAGTTGGAACAATAGCGTTCAGAAAATGTTATAATTACAAAAAAAGAAAAAAAAAGAAGCTCGTAGACTAGTGACAATAACTGAGGCTCCCGTTTCATCCCCTGTATAGAAATAAATACAAAATGTGAAATATAAATTTCCCTTTATTCAAAATTTCTAAAAAATGATTCGTTTGTAATTTTATTATCATTTTTAAGTTTCTTTCACATTAAAAAAAGAATTGCTTCATTTTCCAGTTGCCATCGTTATTATTTTTGTTATTATTTTTGTATGAACGTTTTAAATTCAAGCACGATTTTATTTTTCAAGATTTTTGACAGTAGAAAAAACTGAACATAACTACGTGAAAAACCACACACGATTAACAGTTTTAAATTCGAACAAGTAGAAAAATAAACAAATAAATAAACAAAGCTAGAGCCAGTCTTATGCAATAATTCCTAAAAAGCACGAAATTTGAAGTGGTTAATGTTGAAACAGGTCTTTATTCCAGAAAAAAATAGTCCTACTTTTAATCGTAAAAAAATGCAAATTAGCTTGCATCGTGTAACTATTTTTAGCCTGATAAAATTATTATTATTTAAAAAATATATATAAAAAATCAAACAGCTTCTAGTCACTCAAATTTTTGTAATTGTTCTTAATTTAATATTTTTTATCACTTAACAGATCATTCATTGCCTATACTGCCGTGCTAAGCGTAAGAGTGGTATATGCAGTAGAGCTCAAACTGAGATATAACTTTTTAAAGTTTTGTGCCACCATGTATTTCATTCAGAAGAAACTTTTTCAGAATATTTTCAAAAAAA
The DNA here is from genome assembly GCA_038373865.1 of Uloborus plumipes. Lineage (NCBI taxonomy): Eukaryota > Metazoa > Arthropoda > Arachnida > Araneae > Uloboridae > Uloborus > Uloborus plumipes. The sequence continues at coordinate 55,856 of JAXGGA010005360.1, read as the reverse complement.
TTTCCCGTTCTCAAATGACCATATAATTTTGTATGCAGGTAAAATGCGTCACAAAGAGCCTCTTGGTGGCAATAACTCAATTTTGTTTAAAATGTAGATACGACTTTTGCGCTTAGCACGGCAGTATAAGGATTGGTATTTGTAAGAAAATGCTTCGAAAATTGAACTTTTAAGAAATATTTTTATGCCCTTCGTCTAAATGTTTTGGAAGTTTTGTTGGCTCATAAATTTCAGTAAGGTTTTATCAACCGATATTAATTTAAAATCTGAACTGCACATATACCATGTTTAATTACAAAGCTCAGCAAGAAGATAAATGATGTTTCATGCATTTTCCATTTTTCTTGTAATATTAGGAGCGTTGTGAATACGAGTGAATACTCGTACACTAAAATGTTGAACATTTTTTTATTAGCAAAATGAAATTCGATTTTCTTTTTAATTTGTATTTAATACATTGATGTATAACACTCCTATGGTATGTTTATACTTATGATAAAATACTACGCATTATTTACAACAAAGAAGTAGCATATTTTACGCAAAAAGTCGTCTATTTTGTATTCCTTTTAATGATAAAATTGGACAACAACAATTCAGGTTGTCTTAGGTCTATAACTTAATTAGGATCTAAGTCCGAAAATGATTTTTAGCTGCATAGGAATAAAAAAGTGACCATTTTATGAAATAAAGGACATTTTTGAAAACAAGAGAGAGAGAGAGAGAGAGAGAGAGAGAGGGAGAGAGAGAGAGAGAGAGAGAGAGAGAGAGAGAGAGAGAGAGAGAGAGAGAGAGAGAGAGAGAGAGAGAGAGAGAGAGAGAGAGAGAGAGAGAGAGAGAAGAGAGAGAGAGAGAGAGAGAGAGAGAGAGAGAGAGAGAGAGAGAGAGAGAGAGAGAGAGAGAGAGAGAGAGAGAGAGAGAGTGAGAGAGAGAGAGAGAGAGAGAGAGAGAGAGAGAGGAGAGAGAGAGAGGAGAGAGAGAGAGAAGAGAGAGAGAGAGAGAGAGGAGAGAGAGAGAGAGAGAGATGAGAGAGAGAGAGAGAGAGAGTAGAGAGAGAGAGAGAGAGAGAGAGAGAGAGATAGAGAGAGGAGAGAGAGAGAGGAGAGAGAGAGAAGAGATGAGAGAGACGAGAGAGAGAGGAGAGAGAGAGGCTCAAAAATCTAACTCAACAGAAATTGTGTTAAAATTTTACTTCTGAGTTCACCAAACCTTAACGTGTTTCCTTATTTTACCATAGAAAATTCTCCCAAAAGTTCCTGTAATTTGATGAGCAGTCACTTTTGTGTCTGAGAACTCCAGTCCATTTGTTCGAGAATTCATTGCGTTGACCTGCTTTCTTAACAATGATTTTTCTTTTATGATTCACTTTTTGTTTCTTTTCTTTTTATAGTTACTCCGAAGTCAACATTTGGGACCAATTGAGATCTTAATATCAACGAAACGGCGCATTCAGCTTTTTATGATGTACTTTCACTCAAACAGGAAGTCGTACTAGACGGCGGTTAGTTTTAAATCTTTCCTGTTCGAATGAATTTCGTTATAAAACAGAACTAAGGCGGTTCATTTGAATGAATAAAACAGCGATTTCCTCATTCACTTTAAAAACTACATTTTTATGTGACATATGTTACAATGTAGAAATGAAGATTTTAAAAGATTTTTTCCCTCTTGCTGCAATTACTCTGCTATGCTTAGCCAAGCAAAAACTTCGTGAAACTTCGCTGAAGAAATGTATTTTTAGGCTTGATATTTGGTTAAAGAAGTCGGTGGTTTTAAAATTCCAGCAGTTGTTTTTTTATTTTACACTGCAAAACAGAAAAGCTGTTGTTTTTTTCAGTATAATACTGGCAGCAGCGGTTCCAGTTTAAAACTGTAAAAACACAGTAATAAAGTATACAAGAAGTTCTGTCAAGAACTAAACAAGCCTACTTTCCCGTACATCAACATCGGCATTCTAGCATCTGATCATTATTCTCTTGATTATCTGAGACTAAAAATTATGTCAAATATACCTTTTTAGCACTTAAAGTTGATTTCTAAAAGCAAAATATACCCCTCTCATCAGATGAAATAGACACATAAAAAGTAAATAAATGAATAAATAAAGTTTTATCGCACCTTTTAAAGAATGTAACTCTTACAGTTCTTCCGTAGAAATGTTCCTCAATTGTTTTCAAAAAAAAAAAAAAAAATCAAAAGTACAAAGTACATCAAAACACATTTTATCAAAGAAAGAAAAAAAAAAAACTCGTCCGTTGATAAAATGTCTCGAATTTCACTTTTAATCCGTTGCTATTTGTTAAATATAAATAAAGAATAAAATGCCCTCGTGAATGAAACATTTTTGTTACAAAAAAAAATCGTCTGCCAATAATAATAATAATAATAATAATAAATAAATAAATAAAATAAAACAAATGGATAAATAAACAAAAAATCGTCTGCACAGTCAGTCATTTTTTTTCTGAGCCTGCATTTCCGCCATGTTTGCGGAATCGGAGTCGGAATCAGAGTCCTCACAGAAGATTATTCAGAAAAGTACTTTATAAACATTATTTGAGCTAATATTTAGAAAAGTGCCAATTTGAGTCCCTAGTGAATTTTCACTAGTATTTCAATAACTAGTTAAAAAAATAATTTTCCCCAGAAAGAAGATAAGGTTCTGCTTTCATTTCATCTAATAACATCAGAAATTTTTTTTTCTTCAGAAAATATTGTTTTTATACATCAAAAATCAGATCGGTAACGTGTCCCCAGTAACAAAGCTTAGCATGCAAACAGGTCATGCGCACTTTCTAACTTCCCAAAGAACGCACTTGCACAAAAAACGATTCAATTTTTACCCCTTTGTTAATATTTTAATTCATTTTTGTTTTAATAGATTTCTGATTTTCTAGCCGATGCGAAATAAGCGTGTCCCAAGTTCCGCAGTCAGAGTGGTAACAATAACTTCCGATCTATGTTTAGGCTCCCAAAATCATTTCCTGCACCTATACCACGTGATACTGAGTACCTGGTGGGATGTTTTATCGAATCGTAATTAAAAATTTGCATTTCTGCATCTAAAATTGTAGGTAAGATTTTTTAAAGTGATTTTATAAAATGTGTGTCATTTGAGTCATCAGATCGGTAACACGCGCTAAAATGCGCAGTTTTTATTATTTTAAAAATTATTTTATGTATAAGTATAGTCCTTTATTACAAGTGAAAAAACCACGTGTTTGATTTTGGTTTCGTGCGATCGACTCGGAAATAAAAAAAACACTTTGTCAGTTTGTCAGATCGGTAACAGTCAGAGCAGTAACATTGAAAAACAGCGAATATGTTACAGAACTAACTCACACGTTTCAGAAACATAAAAATCAAAAATCATAGGTTTTAGTCATATATATTGAATATTTTGTTCTTAAAAAATGAAAAGCAATGAGTTTTAGTACAATTGCTTAATTTGTGGTTTGTATGATCTAACAATAGAAGTTAGTAAAATAAGAAAAATTGACACTGCAGAAATTAAGTTAATTACTTATTATTATTTTATTCATTTTTTTTTTGGTGCTTCAATTTCTCATAACTTCGCTAAATAATTGGATAATAACTAGCATGCTAAATTTGAATTTCTGATCAAGAAATTAAATTTCCTGCAACTAATTAAAGAAAAGCAAGCAGCAGAGTTGTTTGTTGAAAAAGTTGAAGTTGTGTGTTGTTTCAAAACAAAACAAATGTTTTATTAGCTTGGATTTGGTAATCTCATAATTTATTTTATCTAAAAACCTTATCGCTCATTTTTATTTCCAAGAAATGCTTTTGTATAATGAAATTTGATTTTTTAGCCTAATATATATATATTAATATAATTATCTTAATTCTATGTTAAAAATGCAAGGAAATGATATCATATTTAGAGATGTTAACGAAGACTGAAAGCATAAACTCAAATATGTAATTCATATTAACATCAGATCTCTAACATTCATCAGATCTGTAACGGCTTAAAAGTGAGTAATATAAGGAGGGGGTAAATAACTTCCTTGACCTCCCCCCTTTTATTTTCTTGCATTTAGACCCAATTTAGACTTAAAATCCAATATTAGTTTTTTTCTGAAAAAAATTTTTTTTTTCAGAAAACTCCAACTTCAAATTGGCACTTTTCATTGGCACGCTTCAAATATTGGCTCATTTATCAAAACCATTTTCTTACAAAGTTAGTTTGAAGGAAATCCAACTTTAAGTTCAGGATCAACATTCAACTTAAATTCCCCGTAGGCGCTAATGTTAAATTTTTTTTCTGAACGGTTCGATATTGAACGAAAAATGGTTCAAATCAAAAAGCGAAATGTGGGAATGAGCCTCTCCGAGATCTTTCAAACAAAAAAAAGTTTGTTCCATTCGGATGGTTCACTCAGAAGTTATTAGGTGGGGCAAGGTTGCTTGAACGGTTCAATGTTGAACGAAAAAATGTTCAAATTGAAAATTTAAATACGGTAATGAAGTATCTTTGCTGAGATCCTTCGAACAAAAACATTTTTTTTATTTAAATCGGACTGTTCACTCAAAAGTTATTAGGGGTGACAGCTTGCTTGAGCGGTTCAATGTTGAACGAAAAATTGTTCAAATCGGAAAGATAAATACGGGAATGAAGTATCCTTGATAAGATCTTTCGAACAAAAAAAAGTTTGTTCAAATCGGACTGTTCACTCAAAAGTTAGCATCGCGGGACAGATTGTTTGAACGGTTCAAAGTTGAACCAAAAATTGTTCAAATTGAAAAATCAAATATGGGAATGAGCTGTACTCGCCGAGATCTTTCCAACAAAAAAAAAAGTTTGTCCAAATCGGAATGTTCAGAGGGGGGGGGGGGGGGGACAGGCAGACCGACCGATCGACACACAAATTCCCCATCTCAATACCCTACTTTCAAATTTTTAAATGTTCGATATTCATTTTACCTTTTAATTTTTTGGACTTGGCGATATTTTTTGGACTTGGCGATATTTTTTTTAACTTGGCGATATTTTTTGGATGCATTTAGCTACTTTTAATACTTTTTTCGTCTTTCTTTTATTTTTAACGGGAAGGTAGGCTAAAAACTAGCTATTTTACAGTTTGTTACTGCAAAACTAGCAATTTTACAGCTTATTACTGTAAAATTGGAAATTTATCATAAAATTATCTGTATTATACTGTAAAAACAACAGTATAATTCTGGCAGCAGAGGTTCCAGTTTAAAACTGTAAAATGCGCTGCAGTAAACTCTGAAACTAGCAATTTTACAGATCATTATTGTGAACTAGAAATTTCAGTTTACTACTGCAAAATTAGCAATTTTGCAGTTTATTACTGTAAAATTTTCGGTATCTGTAAAAACAACATCTATTTTTTACAGTATACGAGTTAGCAATTCCGCCGGGTCTGCGGAGTCGGAGTTTTTAAAACAGCAGTAGTCGAAGTCAGCCATTTGCAATCCCACTCCGCAGTCATGGTTATTATGGCAAGTAAGTTGGAGGAAAAGTTAAGTTCTCTCATTCTTACTTTTGATTTGAAAGGTTCAGTTTTAAATTTATGGCTAATCCGAATTTTATGCCGCTCTTAGGTGTAAGTTTAATGAAAAGTGATGTGTTACATAAATGATATCAAATGTTTAATCAAAAGAAAAACTAAAATTATTAATTTATAAACCACTTATAAGACATGCCCCCCCATACTCCTCAGAAAATTGGACAATGACACAAGACAATGAAAGTGCCTTTGTTATTTTTGAGCCGCGTATTTTAAGAACTATCTTTAAAGGAAGACAAGTTAATTGTGTTTGGCATAGGCTCTTTAATTTACAGCTGTATCGTGCTCTTAAGGAACTTACTGTTGTCAAATTTACAAAAATTCAAGGATTGAAATGCGCTAGCTACGTTATGAGATTGAATAGTGAAATGCAACACAGAATTTCTTTTTTGTTAAACCCACTGAAGCTAGAAGTAGGAGTCGCGACCCAATCTCTCAGTTGGGTTGATTGTCTACAGAATAATTTTCTGCCATAAAAGTAAGAAACTGGAAGACCATGCCCAAGAAGAGAGAGGTTTGGAAGAAAATTCTTGACAAGGCTTGGGTCCACTCAGGATTCAGAGGGTCTTTTGAACATGAGTTGCAAAATAATTTTATACACAGAGTCCGAAAAAGCTCTGACACCGTCCCGGTGACTAAAAAATGTTTTGGGGACTAACCCTTTCAGGACACGATTTTTTTAGAAGCTTTGTTTCGACTAATGTTCCTATTAACTCCGGGTAACTAATTTGAATGGTACCCAACTTTCTTTCCCAGCTCCTAAAATTTTAAAGTTTTGTCTGTCTCTGTTTGTACGTAATTGAAAGGCTTGGAGGATGAAGGGGCTAAATTACATTTTAAAAAATGAACACTCTGTACAATGCAATGGTAAGCAAGGGATACAGGTAAGCAAATAAAACCTGGTGCATCAAACAGTAGATGTCATAGACTAATTTCATACGCACACTAATGACAAAACCAGAAAACAAAAAAGCTGCAAAAACTACAACAATATAACTTTAAGCTTTAATTACTCGCAATTTCAGTTTTGTCACTTAACCCATTCATCTCCCAAGCCCTTATGTCGTGGTTTGAGAGTGGTGTAAGTTATCCTCCCATAGTTTCGAGTAATCAGAGGTTTTGTGAAAATATTCTGTAACAGTTTCGGTTAGTGGGCTGTTTGCAATCGCTCCTAGTGGGCAAAATATATTTTCGTATTTTTTTTTTAACAATTGGTACTCTTAATAAACAGGACTTTTCAACCTGGCAGAAGCGCCCCAAGGACGGCGTGAAAAACTTTAGGGGAGGCTATGAAAAAATAAAATTAGCTATAATTTACTCAATTTTGTTGTCACGTCTAGACATATACTCGGCATTGCCCCATTTTGTTTTTAAGGTTTTTAATGAAACATATTTCTGTAAATCTGCATTTTCAGCATTAGCATAAAGCAAATCAAAATATTTCGCAACACTGGACATTTAAAGTGACCTAAGATCTGCTTTGTTATAGTTACAACTTTATGATCAAAATCCTGCCAAAAAATACAGTAATGTTGGGACAATCTCCCATTGATGTCGTGAAAATGACTAGCATTACATGTTATTATGACCTAGTCCGTAAATTACTTCAAATTACACAGTCCAGTCAATGTGACCATCTGTCAAAAGCCAGAATAACCATTTTTCGTAGAGCGGACTGATCCGAGACGGCAGGTTAGGGCCTGAAGGTGTTTACTGGTAGGTTGATCCATGCCGACTTCAATGCCGTGGTCAGCTGCGCTAGATCACGCGGGTGAGGATCCATGGCGCGAATAACCCGATCAAAATGGTCCCACATATTCTCGATTGGGTCCGAGTCAAGAGAGTTTGCTGGTTAGGGGAGAAGGGTAAACTCATCCTGGTGTTTTTCGATCCACACGCGTACACTGGCAGCTGTATTGCACTTTGCATTGTCCTGCTGGTAGATGTCATCATCCTGGGGAAAAACGATGCGCATATAGAGGTGGACATGGTCCGCAAGGACAGATGCGTATTGTATTGATTCATCGTGCCTTCTACAATAATGAGTGAATCCAGAGAATGCGAGGAAAACATTCCCCAGACCATAATGCTTCAGTCTCCAGCTTGGACCGTTCCTGCAATGGTTGCAGGATGTTTGGTTTCAGAAGTTTCACGCCTTATACGCCAACTTCCATCTGTCCAATGGAGCATAAAACGTGATTCAGCAGAAAATGCTACCTGTCGCCACTCAATGGACGACACAGCTACGGTATTGGCGTGAAAATTCCAGGGTTCGTCGTCGATGGACAGTGGTCAGCATAGGTGCATGAGCCTGACTTCAGTTTCGGGAGCCCACACGGAGCAACGTCCGCTAAATAGTAGTTTGGGAGACGATGTTGGTAGCCCCTTGGTTCATATGGGGGGTCAGTTGCTCAATGGTAGCCCGTCTATTAACCCGAACGCATCTCCGCAGCCGTCGTTCATCTCTGTCTTCTATGGCTCGTGGTGTGCCACGAGTTTGCCACGTCGCTGATTTTAGACAGTGCCATTTTGCCATGCACGGTACACTTTTACCACGTCGGCAAGCGAACAGCTCAAAAATTTCAGCCGTTTCGGAAATGCTTCCACCCTTGGCCCAAAAGCCAATGATCATGTTCTTTTGTAAGTCGGATAAATCGCTTCGTTTTTGCATTACGCGAAGGATAGAAATGTTTTCCAAAGCCCTCATATACCCTTTATATACCTTCAACTGCACTGTGCTACCAAGGGTCCTCTGTAGTTTGTTATTTAACGTCGACGTCGAGAGCAGTGGTTGGAAAAACTACATATTTTTTGTAGCGAACTACAACTACAACTACTTTCTTATAAATGTAGTTAACTACAGCTACAACTACTTTTTTTTTAATGTAGCGCGCTACACTACTTTTGAAAAGTAGTCGCTACTTCGCTACTTTTCAAAAACATATGAGAAAAAAAATTGAATTTTTATTGTAGGAATTTAATTTTGAGTTTCAAGGGGGTTGGCAAGGGCGTAGCTAGGGGGGTGCAGCTGCACCCCTAGATCAGAGTCAATGGGAGGTCACTGTGACCTCCCATTTTATTTATTTTTTTGACAAACGATTTTGTCCCCTTTCCTGCTTTTCATTGTAACATGCTGATGCAAACAAATAAGTTCGTGTTTTATTACTGGGTGAAATTTGGAATATCAATTTCATTCGGTCATTGAGAGTCTCCCCCCCCCCCCTTCGCCTCCTCTCCCACCAATAAGTTTTAAGTCCTTGGCGCCACATCAGAAAATCAGCTTCATTCTTTACCTAACACGGATCCTTGTACCAAACCCAAATTTGTCTTTTAGCATGAAAACAACTTTTTTCATCTGAGTATGCGAAGAATAAAAATTTTAGGGTGAAATATTATAAGTAAGCTTGCCCGTTTTTGAGGAGAAAATTTTTAATTTACCGAATGAAACTCAGAACTTTACTGAATGATTAAAAAAATGCATTCTCATCTATGTCTACCAAAAGCGACGTAAATTAATTAATTAAAGAAAAAAAATAAAATAAAATGAAGTTCAGCCTTGCAATACTGTCTCACTGTTTTCAAATTTCATCAGCCAATTTGTATCGGATAAGAACTTTTTGGGAGGTCACAGTGACCTCCTATTGGGGTGCCACTGCTTGCACCCCCCTAACGTGAGTCCTGGCTACGCCCTTGGGGAGTTGCGTCTCGGTCTGAACACCATCCCTATTAATACGCCACCGATAAAATGAAATGAAAACGTTTTTCTAATTGTGTCAAATGTCAAAAATATTTAATAATTGATTTTTATTATTTTAATATTTTTCAATACTCCGTCACTAAAGAAGCAAAACTAAAGAAATATGAAAAACATACTAAACGGTACTAGTATTCATTATGAAATATTAATAAATAAGCTATCTGAAGTGTGAAACATAACTAAAAATGCTTAACTTACTTCAATATGCAGTTTTAAATTGTATGCGGATGACTTAGAAACAGAAAGTTTTTTTTTTCAAAGTGCAAAGTTTGCACGAAAATCATTTCAATAACTGTGAAGTATTTATTATACGCCGGCCAGGGCAGCTCGATATTGTCATCTTCTATCAAATTTGTATCCTCTTCTATTAAAATTGCTGCCATGTTTGGTGGACATTGGAACAATAATCCAATTGAGCATTGAGCGCTAAAGCATTCATTTACATGACATTCTCGGTTGCTATAAAACACTAACACTCAGTTATCGCTCATTCATAAATTTTCCTTCCTCAGCCATACACTATATTCAATGCAAATATTGGCGGAATATGAAAATGGTGACGCCAAAGAAACCAATGCCGTCTAACATATAGAACTTATGGCGTCAAAATGATATGCCTGAGATCAGCTCGAATTTGTATGATTCATTTTTCTCACTGCTTTCGCAAAGGAAATCGTGTACGATATGCGCCAGTCAGACGCGATTGAATCTTTTTTTTTTCTGTTTTTTTTGCTCCATTAGAAAGTAGTTTTATGAAATCGCTACAAACTACAACATTTTTGTATCGCGCTACTCACTACACTACTTTTTTTAAAAAGTAGTGCGCTACACTACAAACTACTAAAAAATGTAGCTACTACAGTAGTTTCGCTACTTGTAGCGCGCTACTTCCGACCACTGGTCGAGAGTACATGGTGGTCACATTAGCGTGACTGGACTGTAATTTGTACTTAGTAATTTGTTTCATATATTTTACCTGTTCTATTAAGATGTACAAAATAAGGTTATATGTAGTAATGTTAAATGTTATGTGTCAAACTGCCTATATTTGAATTCAATAGCCATCTTAAGCTATCCTAACTCTTTTTGGCAAAAAAAGATTTCGATTGTACTTTTATTTTTTATAACCAGATATGGTGGCAGCAGGGGAAAGTGCATGACCTCACATCAGGTTTCAAAGGTTGAGGGGGGGGGGGTCAATGCCTGACTGGCTGAGAACCCCTGTTTTGAGGAACTGCATAGAGGAACTCAAAATCCATGCGCAACCCAATTTCTAAAACTTTTGGCTTATGCCACTATTATTCTAACCCGTCGTATAATGTGAAATAATGTGAGCAAAATTTCACTTCATATCTTTTTAGAACATTTTGGTAAGCCAAATTGAGAAGTTAATTTGTCCAAAGCATGTGTAAAAGCAATGTCAAGTTTAGACAATAGACATTCATCAATTATTACGGAAATCACATTTAGAAGTGTATGCTAGCTAACTTCTTAATCACTTTCTAATTGGTTACAATTTAAGATAATCAACATGCTCTGTTATGTTTGAATGAAGGTATAAACAAAGGTGAAACACGTTGAAACATGAATTTCAAAACGTGAATATAAAAATGACTCATTTAAATACATTTAAAGAAAGGAATTTATACATTGTACTGTATTAAAATCAATTGAAACTGTTTTGTTCCCGTCCCTAAATTGATATCCCCCCCCCCCACACGGTAAAGTAAGTACGAAATTCATTTCCTCAAGTCTTTGAACCAAATCTGCATTTTCATATTATTCTAAATTTAATTCATGGATTGGTATGTAAATGTGTAAGTACTTGGAACACAAACTCTCTTGTTAGTCGTAATTGATAGAATGTGTTTCGCATTGTTCGGGAATTCTAAGTACTTCTCAGAATATTAATAGAATTGAAATAATTAGATGCTTGAGAATTAGTGCCTTTGTCGAGGCAATTTCTACGGATTTAACAACCTTTTCACTTGTCGTTTTTGAACAGGAAGCCTAGTGCGGATTCATTGTGTTTCGCTAAAGGTCGTTATACATTCTTATATATATTAACTTTCTTCAAAATATTTTAGTTACAATGTGTGTTTTATGTAGTTTTTTACCACTCCTTGTGAGAATCTTGAGCAAAAAATAATATTAAAATGCTAAAGTAAATATTGTCGTCTTGAAACTGAGCCTTCAATCGTCTGCAGATTAATTTGATCCTTTTCTTGGTTGAATGAAATGAACTGAACTGAATTGAAATGAAGAAGGAGATAAAAAATAATAAAAATTTATGGAACGAAGAGACAGTTGATTTTTGATGGAACGTTCTGAATTGATTTTGTTGCAGTTTGAGAACAAGTCGATAGGTAAATAGTCGAAATGTAAATTCTAATATAACATTTTATAAAAAATGATTTCTCTTTTCGACTATTCTCTTCACAACAGCGATCGCCCAGATGAAGCGGAAAGTCAGTAAGATTTTACCTTCATAAGATTATTTTAAAGGATCCGCTAACACATTTCTCTGGAGGCACCAGTGGGATGTGTGAGAAATGTACACATGATCGACCAGTTTTTTAAATATATTTTCGAAACTAATGCATATTTTTCGATAAGCGATACATGAACGTAAAGGGAAATACAGCATTTTTTTCAGCTATAAATGTTCGATGTGTCAACTCTTTGTTACACCACAAACGTCTTATCTAGAATTCAGTTCGCTCTACACGGCCTGTACTTTTTTTATGGGGTTACGTCAAAGATATTGTTAAGTAACCCCTGATGCCGAGAACATTACAGATACTACAAGAATGTATTTGTGCAGAATTACGAACTACTGACAATGTGATACTTTAAACTGTGGAAAGATCTGAACTACTGTCCGTCCATGAAAACCACGACTGGCACTCGCGAACAGATCCACTTAAAAAAGGGTAGATGGGTTGTGGGTGATAACTTTCCGAAGTTTTCAATTTAAAACTTACATTTGCTATATCCTTTTGAGACATTCAACTAAACTATGTATTTGAACTGAACATCGTTCCATTGTTCGAAATGGTTCATAATGCTTTTTATTATTTTTCCCCCTTTTGCTAGCTTACCTAACACCCCTATTTTAGTAAGATCGGAGAAGATCTGATCATGCGTAAATGCGCGGAAGGTTTTACCTAAGAAGATCAGACAATACATGTTAGACGTACAATGATGTTTTTAATGATTTATTTATGTAGGTTCAGAAGCGTGCAGCTGAAACAATACCGTGACATAAGGTATTCCGACCAGTGAGTGACCACCACCCAGTGAATGACCACTTCGCAGTATTTCTTAAAAAATAAGGTTCTAAATTATTTTTTTTAGATAAATTGGCTTCAATAGCTTTCTTCCTTCAAATTCTGAGCTATCTGATACCTGATTGATTATTTTGGTCATGTATTTTTCTAGTAAAAAATTATAGAATGTTTACAGCCGTGCGCCATTTCTTTTTCTGCTCCAAAATAATAAGGATGGTTTTGTGTATACAACTACTTTGATTCGTATTAATTGTATTTATAAATTAATTTTTTTTAATTATACAAAAGAATCATTTAGTATGTATATTCAGGCTATGATTTTATTTGTTTCAATGTTTATAGAATGTGTAGATTTTTGATTTATGGGGTGGTCACTCACTGGGTCAGAAAAACTCTGAAAAGCCAGTGAATGACCAGCTGTTTATTCACTGGGATTTTAATGTTGTTTTGAAAAATTAAAGAAAACTAGGGTCGACCAGTGAATGACCACCACCCAGTGAATGAACAGCGCGTCATTTTCGTTAAAAAATAAGGTTTTAAAAGCTTTTTTTTTAGACCGAGTGGCATCAACAATTTTCTACCGTGAAATTACAAGCTATTGGTTACATAGGTCAATTCTTTATTGTTGAAAAAATTGATAGAATGTTGACTCTCGCGTAGTAGTGTTCTTTTTAGTGTGTTCTATTTTTGGAACATAGGAGCTTTATATAAATTTATTTAAAAAAAGAAAAAAGACATTTTTTTGACCAAAAAAATTTTAATTTAGTTTTTCTCTTAACATATTTTTACGCATAAAAAAAAAAAAAAAACTAAAGTGTATTGATCCACTTACCTGAACTTGAAAAATCCATTATCAAAGTACATACCTTGTACTCAGACTTTTCAGTCAAAACTGATAGCAAATCATTTATAGCTCTGTATCGTAACCGCGCATCAAGTAATCCTTTTTTGCCTGAATGGAACATTGATATCCATTTGAGGAGCAAAGAGAGTATTCACATTTTCAATCCAAATCTTATTGGTTTTCCTCTTATAAACATTTCCCATGAATGCTGACAGTAATAGGAACCACTCATTCATCTATGCTTGATTTCTCATGAATATTTCAAATTGTTGAGGGCTTTTACACAATTTGTAAATAGGTTTTTTCAAGCTTTTCATTTTTTTAATATAAATTTACGGTTGAAATCCATAATAAAAGGGTTATTTTTAATTTTCGAAAATTGCTTCGATGCATAATTGCTGGTACTAATAGTACAAATGTCTCTTCTGTGTTTGTGCATTACTCCAATGCACATGTTCAGTAAAGTGCTTTTAAATTATAAGGTATTGCAAGCCGACTAATATTATTTTCCAGTATCACGTGACGACACAGCTGTCAGGGCAGGTGTGGATTCGGAGCCATTTCCTCTGTCAAACTGTTATTATTTTCTTTTGAAACGAAACCTCATACCCTTTAATAATATAAACTTATTTGGTTTTGCAAACATCTGCACTAGAACACATTCAAAACGAAAAGATAAGAGAATCACACATTATGAAACTTGAAATTTCCTCATTTAAGTCGATGATTAAGTCATTTAACTAAAATGATAAAGATAACAATAATAACATTAGTAACAATTAAAAATAAATCTGTAATTAGTAGCGTAAAACAGAACTTTTTCTACTGTCAAGTATTGTCAAAATGGCCGTAAATAAGGTTTGTGAAAAAAATAAAAATAAGATGATATAAGAGTTAATCAAGAGCATGTAAAAATATTTATTATCGGCTAACACAATAATAATGATAATAATTAAAGAAAAGGTAAAAAGATGATTCAATACGATGCGGAAAGGTTTCTCGTTTGAGAAAAAAATAAATAAATAAATAAAATTAATTTATAAATAAGCATGTAAAGTAACAGGTCACTATCTGCCTTATAAAAATATACAAAAGTGAAAATATCTAAAACCAACTTCAAGTATTTCTAACTCAAAATTTAAGGTGGTCATTCACTGGGTCAGAGGTGGTCATTCACTGGGTCTTTGCGCCATTTTTCTTTCGAACACCCCAAAAAGCCGGAAACGGTACCCTTCAAGTTCCATCATTTTTTTTTTACGCATTTACATAGATCAATAAAACTATTTAAACTATCACGAACAAAATATTACAGTATTTAAAATTACTACGATTTTTTAAAAATGAAATTTTGCTTAAGTGGTCATTCACTGGTCTGTCTACCCTAAGGCCCCTATATATACGAGCCGGCGCATCAAGATTAAGTTTCACCACTTTGGATCCAGCGCGTGTTTGTGTGTTTGAGTGGTTGTCTTTTCTGGCCAGTCATCGCGTTTTGGTAATTTTTCACTGTGAGCAATTATTAGCGGCACGTGGATTTGGCAAAGCTTAGCAATGTGCCAAAACTTTTTTCTGGTAACCCTACTCCGCAACAATGAAAATTTGAAAGTGAAAGTTAAGGAATTGGATCCAAAGTGGTGAAACTTAATCTTGATGCGCCGGCCTGTCTATATAGCGGCTCTAGTCTACCCTATACAGGGTGTTCCAAGTCAACTGTCATGACCTCTAATTCCTCAACCGTTCGTCCTAGATACATACTTCCAATTGCAAATTTGCTCAAAATGAGGTAGAGAGTCAAAATATTGAAAGTTTGAAGCGAAAAAGTAATTCAGTCAAAAAATACGAAATCTAACTTTTTATAGGGACTTCGGGTCTCCAAACTAATATTTAGGGAAAGAATCTCCATTGAAAAATAATACTAACACAAAACAAAATGACATTTGTGCGATCAAAATCCATGGAGAAATGAAACATGAAACATAAGATTTATACCACTTTACGCTAGTGTTATTTTAAGTGATTTTGGGGGCCATATACACGCGAAATTCGCACCATTCAGAGTTCTTTAATAACAAAATATTCTTTATTTTCCTAAAATATATTTATTTAACTGTAAAAGTTATGTAACATGGAAATTAAAACATAAAAAAAATTGAATAAGAAAGAATGAAAATGTCTTGATGAATTCGCGAATTATTAAATTTACCGACTGTATAGTGAATGCTTGAAATAATGTAGGCCCTTCACTGTAGAATAAAATCGGCGTAACTAGATGCATTTCGTTAAGGCTTGAAGTTACGATGAACACTACGGAACAGTATGTAGAAATGGTGTTGCTTTACGGACAATGTAATCGCAATGGGACTGAAGCTGCTAGACAATACGTAATCAAGTTTCCAAATGATATCAAACCATCGACACGTACGGTTTTAGATGTTGTAAAGCGTTTACGAGAAACGGGTAGCGTAGCAAAACGCAATAGAGACAGCACATCGAAAATATTAATCACAGATGAAGAGATTTTGGGATATGCTCTTGCCTATCCGCAGTCAAGTCTTACAGACATTAGCAAAGCAAGTGCTTGCTTAAGAACACACGTATGGAGAGTTTTAAATGCACATGGTGCTTATCCTTACCGACCACAATTGGTGCAAGCGTTTTCGCCTGGAGACGATGATAGACGGTTCGGTTTTAGCAATTTTATAATGAACAAGTTAGAAACGGATCCGTCGTTTTTGGATAACATTGTATAGACAGACGAATGTACGTTCTCAAGAACTTTTGTTGTCAATAGCCAAAATACTCGTTTCTGGGCTATGCAGAATCTGCATAACGATCCAGTAAGCATCAGGTGCGATGGTCTGTTAATGTTTGGTGCGGCATTTGGAAAGGAACGTTAGTGGGACCCTTTTTTTTTGATGGCATGTTAACCGCTGAAAAGTATAACGATATATTACGTGGATATTTATCTGACTTTCTAGATAATCATGTTTCGCTCGCAGATCTTAGTAAAATTTGGTTTCAGCATGACGGGGCACCGGCACATAAACCAGCAACTACCAGAGCACTTCTACGTATAGTATGTTTAATAATAATATCATTGGATATGGAGGTCTTTTGGAATGGCCCCCTCGATCCCCAGATCTTAGTCCTCTTGATTTCTTCCTCTGGGGTTTTTTTAAAAAGTAAAGTCTACGAGGTAGATTCATTGAGCAAAATCGATTTGCAGAACCGCATTTTATGCGCAGCGAAATGTGTCACTCCAGTAATGCTTCAAAATGTACAATCAGAATTCTTATCACGCATTCAACTATGTATTTTAGTAGAAAGAAAAAATTTTGAGCAGCTATTATAATCGATTAAAACAAATGATATTCATTTCTAACACATTGTTTTCTCAGATTCTGTTTTTATTTTTATTTTGATTTGCAAGAAAGCAATGTAAAATTTTTGTGTTTAATTTTGTATATTATTTCTTAGAGTTCACATATTTCGTGTGTTTAATATTTTTATGTAAAATTGTACAATAATTTACCTTGTCTTGTTATGTTTTGTACTCTTGTAGCATCTGTGTTTATTTTTGAATACAATGAGAAGCGAATGTTTTCTGACATGGACGAAACAAATTTCATTATCGTACCTAATCTACAAGCTCGTTATTCCTCTGGCAGGGCGAAAATTTTCTTTTGTCAATTTGTTTACGGGGCCTGCGCATTTAAAACTCGAATATCTCCGAGAATTTTGATAGCACAAATGTCATTTTTTTGTGTTAGTATTATTTTTCAATAGAGATTCTTTCCCTAAATATAAGTTTGGGGACCCGAAGTCCCTATAAAAATTTAGATTTCGTATTTTTTGACTGAATTATTTTTTCGCTTCAAACTTTCAATATTTTGACTCTCTACCTCATTTTGAGCAAATTTGCAATTGGAAGTATGCATCTAGGACGAACGGTTGAGGAATTAGAGGTCATGACAGTTGACTTGGAACACCCTGTATATGCATTATGTGAACATTGTAAAAAAATGAATGCAAAAATCTAATTATTTCGGAGCAAGGGCGGATTCAGAAAATTTTCAAGAGAAGGGTGATTGATTTTCTTTTCTTATTTTTTACTATTATTGATTTACAAATATTGATCACAAAGGGTTCTTTACCGGAATTCCGCAAGAATTCCGGTAAAGAGCCCAAACCTTCTTTTCACAACTTTATTAAAACTCAAATTGCATTTTTAGAACTTCAATATGGAAAAATTACCAATAAGGAGTCCCCCAAGGAAGGGGCGATCACCCCCATCGTTCCTCCCTTGTATACGCCCCTGTTTCGGGGTATGAGGCATGCACCTCATCAATTCAGGCAGGAGAACGCAACGAACAAATTTTTGGGAGGAGAGAGATTCTCAATTTTTCGAATAGAACCCCGAATTTTGCCGAATGATAAAATATGGAGACGCAGACACACGTAAATCTAATGAAAAGGGACGTGTGGTCATTTATGCATTGCAATATTGCAATTATGTCTCCAAATTTGCCGAATCGGCGCACAAATTTTTGCCAAATAAGGACACTTTTTGGGAAGTCGCAATGACCTTCCTTGACCTCCGATCGTAGTGTCTCTGAGTTCAGGGTACCCAGAGAAATAAAAGATTGAATTATTTTTTAAGCTAAAAATTGTACGTAAATAAAAGCGTATTAAAAATATAGTTAAAAAAATAAAAAATACGCTTTTAAACATAGTTTAGCTGTTTGGGAATTCATACAATAAAAACAAAATTTTAATTCTAACTAATTCGACGGCGCAAATTCAGAAGAAAAACTACCCCAACACTAAAGAAATTTAAATAGATAACATACATTTTTCAGGTTCGATAAATAACTGTGTTACTTAGCTATTGTATAAGTTACACTTGTTCAGGCATAGATGACACTGTTTTGAACTCATAGTACTTTACTTCGCTGAAATTCAACATTTAAAAATCGAGTCATATGCATCTTGCATAGCAAGCAAATGGCTCTAGCAGTTTGGCAAGTGGGGCGTGTTTTTATGGCAACAAACAGGTACTTTGTTACAGCGCCACATGCCAAAGCATCAATTCAAAATAAATATGCAAATTATAAAATAAATAATTAAATAATAGTTCAAAATCTACTCAGTTCGATCAGTTTCTTAACATTAGCCTTTAGTATTAATAATAGTATTAAATATTTTGCTTTTGTTTTTTCAAAGAACGTGAGTTTTATCTTTCGTTCAGAGTTACATACAAACAGTTGACACAATTATAATGAATCAAAGTGTCGTACAGTTTAGCTTTTAGTATTAATAATATTATTGAATGCATTACTTTTATATTTGCAAAGAACGTGAATTTTATCTTTTACTAGCTTAATACCCGGCGTTGCCCGGGTGCTTATTAATACAACATAACATTCAGGGAAAATAAGTTTGAAAGAGTTCTATTCATATGGGTATAAAATAATTTGCATCAATCAGTCTCTTAGGTACAAACTTTGAAAAAAACTAAAATATTACAGAAAGTTAAACGTTTACAGAAAAATAGTCTTATCAAAAGGTGAAAATTAAAGAGAAATGTTGTCTGTGCTTTGCCGCGTCCACTGGCATGAAATATATGCACATGGAAGTGAAAAAATTGCATCAAATTCACCCGCCAAATTCAAAATATTAACTTTTCTCTATTAACTGTTCCCACCTACAAAGTAAAAATTATTATAACTCAATCTAATAAATCTGTCTGAAATAAATCTGTTTCTCGTTCTGAAGGCTTATCTCCATTACAGACGCAACTGTTGTCGCATTGCAAATTTGAAATTCAAATCCGTGGTTCTTTTTATAAAGTCCACATGAATTATGATTGTTTTTTACTTATTTCAATGATAAAAGGAAATAGGTGAGCCTTAAATTGAAAATTCATTACTTTAATCGTAATCATTGTTGGAAAATACTAATATTTAAAAATCTTAAATTTCATCAATTTGAATACTAAAAGGCCTATCTCGATTACAATATAAATAGGCTAGATTCCTATAAAAGGGTCATTTTTTGACAAAAAATTTAAATTTGAGCTTTTTAGATTTTTTAAAATTTCAAGACCCCGCCTATGAGAATTCTAGGGCATCAAGGAACCTCTGTGTCAAGTTTGATGAAAATCTGACGCAAACTGTGGATTTGTATAGAGAACAAGTATATATATATACATACACTCATTTTTATAGATATAGACTAGCTTAATACCCGGCGTTGCCCGGGTGCTTATTAATACAACATAGCATTCAGGGAAAATAAGTTTGAAAGAGTTCTATTCATATGGGTATAAAGCAGGGTTGGGGTTTTGGACGTCCAAAACTGGTTTTGGACAGGACAGGTGGGTTTTACTGTCCAAAACTGTCTAAAACTGTCCAAAAGTGTCTTAAACTGTCCAAAAGTGTCTTAAACTGTCTAAAGCATGGCAAAAGGGTTTTAAGCTGACTAATTTCTATTAGCTGTAATATTGATAATGAATACATCTTAGTTTCTTAGTGTTAATTAGTTGTAATTAATTAAAATTTGACAATATTAAATTAGTAATTTTAATATACATTAAAAAAATGAACAATTTACTCATAACTCCACTGCATAAAAATTTCATAAAATAGGAATTGGTAGTACTGTCAAAAAAACTCTTGAAGCAGATAATTTCAGCGCCATTTAACTCAAAATGTGTAAAACTGAAGTCTTTTGTGGTTTCTTTACAATAATACAAATAAAATACAAATACAAATGTGGCGACCAGCAGCAGGCTCAGGGCCCAACTTGGCTGGTCCTAGTCAAATTAAAGACCCCAATGAAGATCAATGGCCCTCTTAAAGCCATCTACTCCATTGCTCTTTACCGCCTCTTCCGGTAAGCTGTTCCAAGTTCCCACTACCCTGCTGAAATAGTAATTTTTTCGAATTTCCAGGTTCGCCTGAGGTTTAAACAGCTTAAAACAATGACCCCTTGTCCTGCTTTCCTTGCAAAAATCCAACCCTGCAACATCATTCATTTTAATAAATTTAAATAACTGAATCATGTCCCCTCTGGTTCTCCGTTGCTCAAGACTATACATATTAAGCATTCTAAGTCTGGAATCATAGTCTAAATTAGAAAGTCCATTCACTAACCTTGTAGCCCTCCTTTGTACCCTTTCCAATAAATTAATGTCTTTCTTCAGATAAGGAGACCAAAACTGAACAGCATACTCCAAATGAGGTCTTACCAAACTTCTATATAGAGGCAGAAGAACTTTCTTAGATTTGTTTGAAATAGATCTATTAATAAACCCAAGCATCCTATTGGCTTTGTTACTAGCTATGCTGCACTGTTGACTGGACTTGAAATCCTGATTTATTAAGACACCTAGATCCATAACATTATCTGCCCTACTAATGACTGAACCCTGTAAATAATAGCTTGTATGCTTATTTCCATGACCGAAATGCAGCACTTGACATTTCCCAACATTAACTGCCATACCCCACTTGTCTGCCCATTTAGTAATATGATCCAAATCCTGTTGCAGCTGATTTATTTGTTCGTCATTCTCCACAACCCCCATAAGTTTGACATCATCGGCAAAACAATTCATGTTTCCAGAAACATTTTCATGAATGTCATTCATAAAAATAATAAACAAAAGGGGACCCCCACTTAAAACTTCACTCCATTTAGAATAGTTACCCCTAACAACTACTCTTTGTTTCCTTCCTGTCAGCCAATTCCTAACCCAAACTAGAATTTTACCTCCTACCCCTATACCAGCTAATTTGCTGAGTAGTGCTACATGCGGTACCTTATCGAAAGCTTTTTGAAAATCTATGTAAACAACATCTACGCATTTTTTGCTATCTAAAGCCAAGGTAACCTTGTCGTAGAAATGTAATAAATTAGTAGCACACGATTAACCTTTTCTGAAACCATACTGCAAACTACTCAACAGCCCATTATTTTCTAAGAAATTCATAATCTTAATTTTGATCAATGTTTCAAAAATTTTACATACCACTGAAGTCAGACTCACAGGCCTATAATTTCCTGCATTACCTCTAGACCCTTTCTTGAAGAGTGGTGTAATGTTAGCTAGTTTCCAGTCCTTTGGCACTATCCCTGAGTTATACGAAGCATTGAATATATTAACTATAGCGTCAACTAATTCCTCTGCACATTCTACTAGAATTTTTGGATAAATATTATCTGGTCCCGGAGCTTTTGTGGTTTTAATTTTTTTCAAATAAAGTAAAACGTCCTCCCTGGAAAAAACAAAGTCCTCAAGCTGTGTAGTAGCTTGTGTCTTGCTTGTGTCAACTGTTGAGATACAGTTATCGTTAAAAACACTGGAAAAAAAGTCATTTAGAACATTTGCTATATCACCATCATTCTGAATTAAATTTCCATGCTCATCTACTAGTGGCCCAATTTGACTATTTCGAACTTTCCCAGAATTTGCGTATGCAAAAAACTCCTTTGGAATCCTGTCAATATTATCTGCCAGCTTTTGTTCCAATTCTCTTTTCTGAAACCGTACCAAATACTTAAAACTACGCCTAGCCTCACAATACTGTAGCCTGTCTGCGCTGTGACCAGTTTCTTTTAATCGACGAAAAGAAGCTTGCTTACGATTTAGAGCATCCTTAGTTTCCCTAGTGAACCACATGGGCCAAATTTTTGTGTTTACCTCTTTTCTCCTAAAAGGAACAAAATCTCCAACTGTTTTTGCTAGTTTTTCCTTAAACTCTGTCCACTGCAAATTTACATCGCTATTGTCCAAACCTGATGAAAAAACCGCTTTCAAACTCTGCCTGAGTGCGACAAAATCAGTATTTCTGAAATTAGGTACAAACCTAAAATTTTTGTCTTTGTGCATATCAAACTTAATCCCAAACCTAATGCTGTTGTGGTCACTATCCCCAATATGCTCCCCTACACATAATGCCTGTACAGAGCCTTCAACATTGCAGAAAACAAGATCCAAAACAGTATCCTGCCGTGTTCCCTCAGAAACAACTTGATCTAAAAAACAGTCACCAATTACTTTTAGAAATTCCTCTTCTCTACTATTATTGGGGTAAGAATTATTCCAATCAATGCCCGGAAAATTGAAATCCCCCATTATAATTACCGGTCCCTTACTCGACATGTCTCTAATAATACGATACATCTGTTCATCTTGACCCTGGCTTAGATTAGGTGGCCTATAAATGTTACCCAAACGTAATTTTTTACCCTTACCGCTCATCAATTCTAGCCAAACCATGTCAATATCATTAGGTTTGTCATTTATTGCCAATTCATTGCAAGTTAAAGTATCTCTAACATAAAATAAAACCCCACCACCTCTTTTACCTACTCTATCTTGTCTAAACAAATTATACCCAGGAATACACAATAAATCATCATCATTTTTGGTAGCCCATGTCTCGGTAACTCCAATTACATCCAAATTCTCATTTGTGATTATGCTTTTTAATTCTTCCATCTTGTTTCTAATACTGCGAGCATTGGTATAAAAAACCTTAAGCATGCTCAACTTGTTTTTATTCAACCCCTTACGATTTCTTGAATCAAAATTGTTGAAATGACTACTCTTATTTTCCTCCTTATTACCATTCCTAATTAAACCCAAATAGTTTGCATATTTTTGCAACCTTCTCCGTGAACCCTGCCCCCCCTTCAAACTTAGTTTTTTGACTCAGAATACTCCAAAACCAAACCACTAACCATTTTAACCCCTGTAGAACTCAGATGCAGGCCATCCCTAGCAATCCAATCTCGCTTACAATAACTCCACACATCGATGAATCTGATACTGCGCATATGGCAAATTTCTTTGAGTATCAGGTTCATGCACCTAGCCCGCTGGTTTAACCAGCTCCTATTGACTCCGTACCTGGGCAGCAACCCAACCACTTGGACACTGGTCGAACTGTTGGTTGCTTTATCCAACAGGGAATTCCACTCGTTCCTAAATTCCTCATTATTACTACGGCCTACATCGTTCGTTCCCACCCATAAAGTGACCATATCCTCCTTATCAAATGTCTCCCTCTTCTCTGCAACCTTATTTACATCCTTCACCCGAGCCCCTGGTAAACAACACCTAGCCACCTTACGTTTTACCCTCCCGATTGAATTTCCCACCTCACGCACCATAGAATCCCCCAATATTACCCCCTTCGTCTCCCAGTCTGTCTCCTTACTGCTAACTTCCCCCTTCTCCTCTGGAATAATCCCACTAACTAACTCACAGCTAATGCCCACATCCTTTTTAATAACTTCCCCCTTTCCATCTGAATTGTTTACCTCCTCTGTCCCACAACCTGAGGCTATTTGGGCCTGCAAAATGGTCATCCTATTTTTTAAGTCCAGGAGCTCAGCACACTTAGTGCAAGTGAAATCATCCTCAGAAATGGACTCCTCTTTTCCCTCATACAGGCAGAACATCTGACAAATGTCGCAAGAAATCCACCTGCTCCCCTTCCCATTCTTAACCTCTTTCAAAATGCATATAACACCCATAATAACTCAAATGATCCACTTATACAAAAGCAATGCAAAAAGACAAAAGTGCAAAATTTTAAGAGTAACTACTAATAATTAAAATAAGAAATCATTTGAGATAAAGATACAAAGAATGCAGATAACTAAGTCAGTAGTAAATAAAAATAAACTAACTTGCTACACCCAACAAAGAACACAGGCCTAACAACAAAGGAATCACCACATTTTAGGCTTAGCTCAAAAAATTGAAAAACACTTTAAGAATGCAAGTAAAGCAAAAATAAGTCTCAATGCACAGAAATACTAAATTATATGCTGAAATACAATAAAAATACCAACACTGATACAATAAAAACAAACAATTTACATTAAAAATATCACTTAGCTCAGAGCAGCAAAAATCTCCCCTGCAACACTGGCGCCCTCTCAGTGATGTTCAAATAATTTTTTTAACCTTAGATTGAAGAATAATAAACTGATGATAAAATGTTTTTCACTACTCAAGAAAATTTTTCTATTTTTGATTTTTGTTTTTAATACTGTGTATTTATTTTCTAACAATATATTATATGAAGGGCTCGGGCGTAAATAGTGGTATCTGACAAACTCGAAAAGAAGTATTGTTTAAAATTAAAGAAACAAAAATCACTTGTAAAAATGTAATTAAATATACCCAAGACACACAGCACTTAATCAATGTACTGACTTCATTTTTTAAATAGAATAAACTTGCTACAGTAATGTCTCGAAACAATAAATCCATATTTAAAAGAAAAAATTTTGATTTTTTGAAATGCTAGTTACCATTTTTTACACCCGAGCCCTTCATATGTGTATATACTTCCTCAAGAAAAAAAAAACATCCTAGCTTGCAAATATTTAGAAAAACTTATCAACATTTTCCAAGGATCAGTAATGATTTAGTGTCTGATTATGAAATATCACTTTTGTCATTTACTTGTATTTGTAAGTACAATAACCTAAGGAATTTTTAAAACAATTTTGGAAATTCCATCAAGTTGATGAAGTTCAGTTTAGTATAATGCAAGCAAAAATATCCATTCCAAAAAAAAAAAAAAAAAAAACCAGAAGGGGAGGGGGGGGGGCTGAAAATCTTATATATGTTTTTATGTACATATTTAAATGTTTACAGAAAATAAATTAAGTCTTAACTTCAAGTATAATTTTGTGCTTTTGATATTTGTTCAAAATATAAAATTGTACCAAAAATGTAGTTTTGGACAGTTTAGGACAGTTTTGGACACATGGGTTTTGGACAGGACGGTTTAAACCATGGTTTAAACCGTGGTTTTTATCGTTCTGTCCAAAACCTTGCCAACCCTGGTATAAAGTAATTTGCATCAATCAGTCTCTTAGGTACAAACTTTGAAAAAAACTAAAATATTACAGAAAGTTAAACGTTTACAGAAAAATAGTCTTATCAAAAGGTGAAAATGAAAGATAAATGTTGTCTGTGCTTTGCCGCGTCCACTGGCATGAAATATATGCACATGGAAGTGAAAAAATTGCATCAATTTCACCCGCCAAATTTAAAATATTAACTTTTCTCTATTAACTGTTCCCACCTACAAAGTAAAAATTATTATAACTCAAAAATAAATCTGTTTCTCGTTCTGAAGGCTTATCTCCATTACAAACGCAACTGTAGTCGCATTGCAAATTTGAAATTCAAATCCGTGGCTCTTTTTATAAAGTCCACATGAATTATGATTGTTTTTTACTTATTTCAATGCTAAAAGGAAATAGGTGAGCCTTAAATTGAAAATTCATTACTTTAATCGTAATCATTGTTGGAAAATACTAATATTTAAAAATCTTAAATTTCATCAATTTGAATGCTAAAAGGCCTATCTCGATTACAATATAAATAGGCTAGATTCCAATAAAAGGGTCATTTTTTGACAAAAAATTTAAATTTGAGCTTTTTAGATTTTTTAAAATTTCAAGACCCCGCCTATGAGAATTCTAGGGCATCAAGGAACCTCTGTGTCAAGTTTGATGAAAATCTGACGCAAACTGTGGATTTGTATAGAGAACAAGTATATATATATACATACACTCATTTTTATAGATATAGATTCAGTGTTACATACATACATACAAACAAACAAACTCACATGTAAAACTAATAAAAGCGTATTAAAAAGGCATTGAATATAATTTATATTTCTTCAACACCCCTAAAAATACTTTTTAAGCAAAAGAAACAAAATCTTAAGGAATTTTCGGGATTTTGCGCGCAAAACAAATGAGTTATCACTTCTGTCTTGCCGGATAATTGTGCGGCGTTAATCAATACATGCCCCACGTGCTGCTTGAAGTGAAATGAAATACTGACAAAGGCTTTTCAGCCCATTTTCAACTGACAGTTGAAGTGGTTTAAGTGATATTGAAATGATGCATGATCTGGGGAGAAGTGGAGTGCCGAGAGTATAGAGCTTCCGGCGATTTATCTTGGGTTTTGAAAGATATTCAATCGTGCCAGACCTCGGTATCAACAGAAAATTCGACTATGAAATTTATAGATGTTTATTTATCGCTGCTGCATCGTAAAGTGTTGTTAAAAGTTATGGTTATGTAGTTATGCTTCTATACTAAGTTTTTTTTTTTTTTTTTGCGTAACGACAACTATTAAATGATGCTAATGGATGTTGAGATAAATATTCCATTTACATGCTATTTTATATTTTAAGGTAAATTTAATCTCTTTTAAGTAATGTTATCTGAAGGCTGTTAGAAAAGTATCCGAATTCATTTTTTTTTTTTTTTGTTAAAACCAGATGGATATAAATTAAACGTGCTTGCATGAGCAAACGTTGAACTGCAAATTTCTGCATATGCATGAATTGTTTGCGATTTGTCAATAAGTTTGACTGCTGAAAAGCATCGTGCTAGAAACGGAGTTTTTAAATTTCAAGTAAAATGATTAAACTTCGTAATCAAGTGCTGATAAATTTTCACCAAAAGTATCCTGCATATTTTAAATGATTTTTACTTAGCTCTCACTCAATTTCTGGAAAAATTTCATGTACTATGTCAGCTTCAGCCGTTCCGTCTTTCTTGAAATTAAGAACTTCGACAAAAGCACTACACTTTATGTCAGTGAAACTCTGCTTGCGGGCAACTGATGCTATTAACCTTTTAATTGTCATGACCGAGATAGTCTCGGGCACAGCTGGTTTTCGAAAATGTCACGCCCGAGTATTACTCGGGGTAATTTTTTTTTTTTTTTGAGTGCATCGTATTGTTATACCCGAATATGTATCGGGAGACGTTTATTTCGGCTTCATCTCTTTGTCAAACCCGACTGTTTCTCGGGTTTGTTCTTGGAAAAGTGTTAAAAATGAAAATAACTTGACAGTTAAAGGGTTAACAGACGTAAAACAATTCGCGCGTGTTCGCAAAGGTTCAAAGTTAGCTTATGAAAGCTTGCTTGAATCATATCCATTCGGTTTTTGCACGAAAAAACAGGTCGAATACTTTTCTAACAGCTCTTGAATTATCAAAGTTGCCGATTTTTAAAGCGCGATGACCTTTCAAGATACTTATGAGCCCCCCGCCTCCAAATCGATAAAAATTATACCTAAAAAATTTCAATGTCGCCAAGTTTGCTCAATAACCCCCATTGGTTGCTATCAAGTGTACGCTCTCCCGAAAAGCAATGGTGAAACTCTCTCAAATAGTACGAAGGACCCCCCCCCCCAGGCGAAAACTCCCCCCAAATTCGGGAAAATAACCTTAAAACTTCCAATAAAAAGTTAAATTATATTCAGCTCCATGCCCCTTTCCCCTCCGCTTTCATGGACACATCTGATTATGTTATTAAGTCTTCATTCTCCAATAGTTTAGTTTTAAACAAGTATGGGGCCTCGGTGGCCTAGAGGAAGAGTATTCTCCTCGTAAGCAAGAGGTCGTGGGTTCGAATCTCGTCTTGTCCATGGATGTTATTTCAACCTCTTTGTATCGTAAATCTGTCCTATGCTTGTCAAGGAGCAAGGAGTATAGCACGCAGTTCTCATGTATGTCGAAACTGATGGCTTCAGTATTAAAAAAAAACAAGAAGTTCTGTCAAGAACTAAACGAGCCTACTTTCCCGTACATCGACATCGGCATTCTCGCATCTGATCATTATTCTCTTGATTATCTGAGACTTAAAATTATGTCAAATAAACCTTTTTAGCACTTAGAGCTGATTTCGAAAAGCAAAATATACCCCTTTCATCAGATGAAATAGACACGTAAAAAGCCCCCCCCCCCCCCCCCCCCCCCCTCCCCCCCCCCCCCCCCCCCCTCCCCCCCCCCCCCCCCCCCCCCCCCCCCCCCCCCCCCCCTCCCCCCCCCCCCCCCCCCCCCCTCCCCCCC
>JAXGGA010005360.1:7500-15000 GCA_038373865.1 Uloborus plumipes | reverse complement strand
CCCCCCCCCCCCCCCCCCCACCCCCCCCCCCCCCCCCCCCCCCCCCCCCCCCCCCCCCCCCCCCCCCCCCCCCCCCCCCCCCCCCCACCCCCCCCCCCCCCCCCCCCCCCCCCCCCCCCCCCCCCCCCCACCCCCCCCCCCCCCCCCCCCCCCCCCCCCCCCCCCCCCCCCCCCCCCCCACCCCCCCCCCCCCCCCCCCCCCCCCCCCCCCCCCCCCCCCCCCCCCCCCCCCCCCCCCCCCCCCACCCCCCCCCCCCCCCCCCCCCCCCCCCCCCCCCCCCCCCCCCCCCCCCCCCCCCCCCCCCCCCCCCCCCCACCCCCCCCCCCCCCCCCCCCCCCACCCCCCCCCCCCCCCCCCCCCCCCCCCCCCCCCCCCCCCCCCCCCCCCCCCCCCCACCCCCCCCCCCCCCCCCCCCCCCCCCCCACCCCCCCCCCCCCCCCCCCCCCCCCCCCCCCCCCCCCCCCCCCCCCCCACCCCCCCCCCCCCCCCCCCCCCCCCCCCCCCCCCCCCCCCCCCCCCCCCCCCCCCCCCCCCCCCCCCCCCCACCCCCCCCCCCCCCCCCCCCCCCCCCCCCCCCCCCCCCCCCCCCCCCACCCCCCCCCCCCCCCCCCCCCCCCCCCCCCCCCCCCCCCCACCCCCCCCCCCCCCCCCCCCCCCCCCCCCCCCCCCCCCCCCCCCCCCCCCCCCCCCCCCCCCCCCCCCCCCCCCCCCCCCCCCCCCCCCCCCCCCCCCCCCCCCCCCACCCCCCCCCCCCCCCCCCCCCCCCCCCCCCCCCCCCCCCCACCCCCCCCCCCCCCCCCCCCCCCCCCCCCCCCCCCCCCCCCACCCCCCCCCCCCCCCCCCCCCCCACCCCCCCCCCCCCCCCCCCCCCCCCCCCCCCCCCCCACCCCCCCCCCCCCCCCCCCCCCCCCCCCCCCCCCACCCCCCCCCCCCCCCCCCCACCCCCCCCCCCCCCCCCCCCCCCCCCCCCCCCCCCCCCCCCCCCCCCCCCCCCCACCCCCCCCCCCCCCCCCCCCCCCCCCCCCCCCCCCCCCCCACCCCCCCCCCCCCCCCCCCCCCCCCCCCCCCCCCCACCCCCCCCCCCCCCCCCCCCCCCCCCCCCCCCCCCCCCCCCCCCCCCCCCACCCCCCCCCCCCCCCCCCCCCCCCCCCCCCCCCCCCCCCCCCCCCCCCCCCCCCCCCCCCCCCCCCCCCCCCCCCCCCACCCCCCCCCCCCCCCCCCCCCCCCCCCCCCCCCCCCCCCCCCCCCCCCCCACCCCCCCCCCCCCCCCCCCCCCCCCCCCCCCCCCCCCCCCCCCACCCCCCCCCCCCCCCCCCCCCCCCCCCCCCCCCACCCCCCCCCCCCCCCCCCCCCCCCCCCCCCCCCCCCCCCCCCCACCCCCCCCCCCCCCCCCCCCCCCCCCCCCCCCCCCCCCCCCCCCCCCCACCCCCCCCCCCCACCCCCCCCCCCCCCCCCCCCCCCCCCCCCCCCCCCCCCCCCACCCCCCCCCCCCCCCCCCCCCCCCCCCCCCCCACCCCCCCCCCCCCCCCCCCCCCCCCCCCCCCCCCCCCCCCACCCCCCCCCCCCCCCCCCCCCCCCCCCCCCCCCCCCCCCCCCCCCCACCCCCCCCCCCCCCCCCCCCCCCCCCCCCCCCCCCCCCCCCCCCCCCACCCCCCCCCCCCCCCCCCCCCCCCCCCCCCCCCCCCCCCCCCCCCCCCCCCCCCACCCCCCCCCCCCCCCCCCCCCCCCCCCCCCCCCACCCCCCCCCCCCCCCCCCCCCCCCCCCCCCCCCCCCCCCCCCCCCCACCCCCCCCCCCCCCCCCCCCCCCCCCCCCCACCCCCCCCCCCCCCCCCCCCCCCCCCCCCCCCCCCCACCCCCCCCCCCCCCCCCCCCCCCCCCCCCCCCCCCCCCCCCCCCCACCCCCCCCCCCCCCCCCCCCCCCCCCCCCCCCCCCCCCCCCCCCCCCCCCCCCCCCCCCCCCCCCCCCCCCCCCCCACCCCCCCCCCCCCCCCCCCCCCCCCCCCCCCCCCCCCCCCCCCCCCCCCCCCCCCCCCCCCCCCCCCCCCCCCCCCCCCCCCCCCCCCCCCCCCCACCCCCCCCCCCCCCCCCCCCCCCCCCCCCCCCCCCCCCCCCCCCCCCCCCCCCCCCCCCCCCCCCCACCCCCCCCCCCCCCCCCCCCCCCCCCCCCCCCCCCCCCCCCCCCCCCCCCCCCCCCCCCCCCCCCCCCCCCCCACCCCCCCCCCCCCCCCCCCCCCCCCCCCCCCCCCCCCCCCCCCCCCCCCCCCCCCCCACCCCCCCCCCCCCCCCCCCCCCCCCCCCCCCACCCCCCCCCCCCCCCCCCCCCCCCCCCCCCCCCCACCCCCCCCCCCCCCCCCCCCCCCCCCCCCCCCCCCCCCCCCCCCCCCCCCCCACCCCCCCCCCCCCCCCCCCCCCCCCCCCCCCCCCCCCCCCCCCCCCCCCCACCCCCCCCCCCCCCCCCCCCCCCCCCCCCCCCCCCCCCCCCCCCCCCCCCCCCCCCCCCCCCCCCCCCACCCCCCCCCCCCCCCCCCCCCCCCCCCCCCCCCCCCCCCCCCCCCCCCCCCCCCCCCCCCCCCCCCCCCCCCCCCCCCCCCCCACCCCCCCCCCCCCCCCCCCCCCACCCCCCCCCCCCCCCCCCCCCCCCCCCCCCCCCCCCCCCCCCACCCCCCCCCCCCCCCCCCCCCCCCCCCCCCCCCCCCCCCCCCACCCCCCCCCCCCCCCCCCCCCCCCCCCCCCCCCCCCACCCCCCCCCCCCCCCCCCCCCCCCCCCCCCCCCCCCCCCCCCACCCCCCCCCCCCCCCCCCCCCCCCCCCCCCCCCCCCCCCCCCCCCCCCCCCCCCCCCCCCCCCCCCCCCCCCCCACCCCCCCCCCCCCCCCCCCCCCCCCCCCCCCCCACCCCCCCCCCCCCCCCCCCCCCCCCCCCCCCCCCCCCCCCCCCCCCCCCCCCCCCCCCCCCCCCCCACCCCCCCCCCCCCCCCCCCCCCCCCCCCCCACCCCCCCCCCCCCCCCCCCCCCCCCCCCCCCCCCCCCCCCCCCCCCCCCCCCACCCCCCCCCCCCCCCCCCCCCCCCCCCCCCCCCCCCACCCCCCCCCCCCCCACCCCCCCCCCCCCCCCCCCCCCCCCCCCCCCCCCCCCCACCCCCCCCCCCCCCCCCCCCCCCCCCCCCCCCCCCCCCCCCCCCCCCCCCCCCCCCCCCCCCCCCCCCCCCCCACCCCCCCCCCCCCCCCCCCCCCCCCCCCCCCCCCCCCCCCCCCCCCCCCCCCCCCCCACCCCCCCCCCCCCCCCCCCCCCCCCCCCCCCCCCCCCCCCCCCCCCCCCCCCCCCCCCCCCCCCCCCCCCCCCCCCCCCCCCCCCACCCCCCCCCCCCCCCCCCCCCCCCCCCCCCCCCCCCCCCCACCCCCCCCCCCCCCCCCCCCCCCCCCCCCCCCCCCCCCCCCCCCCCCCCCACCCCCCCCCCCCCCCCCCCCCCCCCCCCCCCCCCCCCCCCCCCCCCCCCCCCCCCCCCCCCCCCCCCCCCACCCCCCCCCCCCCCCCCCCCCCCCCCCACCCCCCCCCCCCCCCCCCCCCCCCCCCACCCCCCCCCCCCCCCCCCCCCCCCCCCCACCCCCCCCCCCCCCCCCCCCCCACCCCCCCCCCCCCCCCCCCCCCCCCCCCCCCACCCCCCCCCCCCCCCCCCCCCCCCCCCCCCCCCCCCCCCCCCCCCCCCCCCCCCCACCCCCCCCCCCCCCCCCCCCACCCCCCCCCCCCCCCCCCCCCCCCCCCCCCCCCCCCCCCCCCCCCCCCCCCCCCCCCCCCCCCCCCCCCCCCCCCCCCCCCCCCCCCCCCCACCCCCCCCCCCCACCCCCCCCCCCCCCCCCACCCCCCCCCCCCCCCCCCCCCCCCCCCCCCCCCCCCCCCACCCCCCCCCCCCCCCCCCCCCCCCCCCCCCCCCCCCACCCCCCCCCCCCCCCCCCCCCCCCCCCCCCCCCCCCCCCCCCACCCCCCCCCCCCCACCCCCCCCCCCCCCCCCCCCCCCCACCCCCCCCCCCCCCCCCCCCCCCCCCACCCCCCCCCCCCCCCCCCCCCCCCCCCCCCCACCCCCCCCCCCCCCCCCCCCCCCCCCCCCCCCCCCCCCCCCCCCCCCACCCCCCCCCCCCCCCCCCCCCCCCCCCCCCCCCCCCCCCCCCCCCCCCCCCCCCCCCCCCCCCCCCACCCCCCCCCCCCCCCCCCCCCCCCCCCCACCCCCCCCCCCCCCCCCCCCACCCCCCCCCCCCCCCCCCCCCCCCCCCCCCCCCCCCCCCCCCCCCCCCCCCCCCCACCCCCCCCCCCCCCCCCCCCCCCCACCCCCCCCCCCCCCCCCCACCCCCCCCCCCCCCCCCCCCCCCCCCCCCCCCCCCCCCCACCCCCCCCCCCCCCCCCCCCCCCACCCCCCCCCCCCCCCCCCCCCCCCCCCCCCCCCCCCCCCCCCCCCCCCCCCCACCCCCCCCCCCCCCCCCCCCCCCCCCCCCCCCCCCCCCCCCCCCCCCACCCCCCCCCCCCCCCCCCACCCCCCCCCCCCCCCCCCCCCCCCCCCCCCCCCCCCCCCCCCCCCCACCCCCCCCCCCCCCCCCCCCCCCCCCCCCCCCCCCCCCCCCCCCACCCCCCCCCCCCCCCCCCCCCCCCCCCCCCCCCCCCCCCCCCCCCCCCCCCCCCCCCCCCCCCCCCCCACCCCCCCCCCCCCCCCCCCCCCCCCCCCCCCCCCCACCCCCCCCCCCCCCCCCCCCCCCCCCCCCCCCCCCCCCCCCCCCCCCCCCCCCCCCCCCCCCCCCCCCCCCCCCACCCCCCCCCCCCCCCCCCCCCCCCCCCCCCCCCCCACCCCCCCCCCCCCCCCCCCCCCCCCCCCCCCCCCCCCCCCCCCCCCCCCCCCCCCACCCCCCCCCCCCCCCCCCCCCCCCCCCCCCCCCCCCCCCCCCCCCCCCCCCACCCCCCCCCCCCCCCCCCCCCACCCCCCCCCCCCCCCCCCCCCCCCCCCCCCCCCCCCCCCACCCCCCCCCCCCCCCCCCCCCCCCCCCCCCCCCCCCACCCCCCCCCCCCCCCCCCCCCCCCCCCCACCCCCCCCCCCCCCCCCCCCCCCCCCCCCCCCCCCCCCCCCCCCCCCCCCCCCCACCCCCCCCCCCCCCCCCCCCCCCCCCCCCCCCCCCCCCCCCCCCCCCCCCCCCACCCCCCCCCCCCCCCCCCCCCCACCCCCCCCCCCCCCCCCCCCCCCCCCCCCCCCCCCCCCACCCCCCCCCCCCCCCCCCCCCCCCCACCCCCCCCCCCCCCCCCCCCCCCCCCCCCCCCCCCCCCCCCCACCCCCCCCCCCCCCCCCCCCCCCCCCCCACCCCCCCCCCCCCCCCCCCCCCCCCCCCCCCCCCCCCCCCCCCCCCCCCCCCCCCCCCCCCCCCCCACCCCCCCCCCCCCCCCCCCCCCCCCCCCCCCCCCCCCCCCCCCCCCCCCCCCCCCCCCCCCCCCCCCCCCCCCCCCCCCCCCCCCCCCCCCCCCCCCCCCCCCCCCCCCCCCCCCCCCCCCCCCCCCCCCCCCCCCCCCCCCCACCCCCCCCCCCCCCCCCCCCCCCCCCCCCCCACCCCCCCCCCCCCCCCCCCCCCCCCCCCCCCCCCCCCCCCCCCCCCCCCCCCACCCCCCCCCCCCCCCCCCCCCCCCCCCCACCCCCCCCCCCCCCCCCCCCACCCCCCCCCCCCCCCCCCCCCCCCCCCCCCCCCCACCCCCCCCCCCCCCCCCCCCCCCCCCCCCCCCCCCACCCCCCCCCCCCCCCCCCCCCCCCCCCCCCCCACCCCCCCCCCCCCCCCCCCCCCCCCCCCACCCCCCCCCCCCCCCCCCACCCCCCCCCCCCCCCCCCCCCCCCCACCCCCCCCCCCCCCCCCCCCCCACCCCCCCCCCCCCCCCCCCCCCCCCCCACCCCCCCCCCCCCCCCCCCCCCCCCCCCACCCCCCCCCCCCCCACCCCCCCCCCCCCCCCCCCCCCCCCCCCCCCCCCCCCCACCCCCCCCCCCCCCCCCCCCCCCCCCCCCCCCCCCCCCCCCCCCCCCCCCCCCCCCCTCCCCCCCCCCCCCCCCCCCCCCCCCCCCCCCCACCCCCCCCCCCCCCCCCCCCCCCCCCCCCCCCCCCCCACCCCCCCCCCCCCCCCCCCCCACCCCCCCCCCCCCCCCCCCCCCCCCCCCCCCCCCCCCCCCCCCCCCCCCCCCCCCCCCCCCCCCCCCCCACCCCCCCCCCCCCCCCCCCCCCCCCCCCCCCCCCACCCCCCCCCCCCCCCCCCCCCCCCCGCCCCCCCCCCCCCCCCCCCCCCCCCCCCCCCCCCCCCCCCCCCCCCACCCCCCCCCCCCCCCCCCCCCCCCCCCACCCCCCCCCCCCCCCCCCCCCCCCCCCCCACCCCCCCCCCCCCCCCCCCCCCCCCCCCCCCCCCCCCCCCCCCCCCCCCCCCCCACCCCCCCCCCCCCCCCCCCCACCCCCCCCCCCCCCCCACCCCCCCCCCCCCCCCCCCCCCCACCCCCCCCCCCCCCCCCCCCCCCCCCCCCCCCCCCCCCCCCCCCCCCACCCCCCCCCCCCCCCCCCCCCCCCCCCACCCCCCCCCCCCCCCCCCCCCCCCCCCCCCCACCCCCCCCCCCCCCCCCCCCCCCCCCCCCCCCACCCCCCCCCCCCCCCCCCCCCCCCCCCCCCCCCCCCCCCCCCCCCCCCCCCACCCCCCCCCCCCCCCCCCCCCCCCCCCCCCCCCCACCCCCCCCCCCCCCCCCCCCCCCCCCCCCCCCCCCCCCCCCCCCCCCCCCCCCCCCCCCCCACCCCCCCCCCCCCCCCCCCCCCCCCCCCCCCCCCCCCCCCCCCCCCCCCCCCCCCCCCCACCCCCCCCCCCCCCCCCCCCCCCCCCCACCCCCCCCCCCCCCCCACCCCCCCCCCCCCCCCCCCCCCCCCCCCCCCCCCCCCCCCCCCCCCCCACCCCCCCCCCCCCCCCCCCCCCCCCCCCCCCCCCCCCCCCCCCCCCCCCACCCCCCCCCCCCCCCCCCCCCCCCCCCCCCCCCACCCCCCCCCCCCCCCCCCCCCCCCCCCCCCCCCCCCACCCCCCCCCCCCCCCCCCCCCCACCCCCCCCCCCCCCCCCCCCCCCCCCCCCCCCCCCCCCCCCCCCCCCCCCCCCCCCCCCACCCCCCCCCCCCCCCCCCCCCCCCCCCCCCCCCCCCCCCCCCCCCCCACCCCCCCCCCCCCCCCCCCCCCCCCCCCCCCCCCCCCCCCCCCCCCACCCCCCCCCCCCCCCCCCCCCCCCCCCCCCCCCCCCCCCCCCCCCCCCCCCCCACCCCCCCCCCCCCCCCCCCCCCCCCCCCCCCCCCCCCCCCCCCCCCCCCCCCCCCCCCCCCACCCCCCCCCCCCCCCCCCACCCCCCCCCCCCCCCCCCCCCCCCACCCCCCCCCCCCCCCCCCCCCCACCCCCCCCCCCCCCCCCCCCCCCCCCCCCCCCCCCCCCCCCCCCCCCCCCCCCCCCCCCCACCCCCCCCCCCCCC
>JAXGGA010005359.1:0-79016 GCA_038373865.1 Uloborus plumipes | reverse complement strand
ACAGTTTACTTCGGTTCTTTTCCAAAATTGGCACTTGCTTTATACAAATCCTCTGCTTACGTCCGAAGAAAAAAAAGGCACAGAATTTGCTGAAGGATATATAAAAGGTGATTTTCATCTCCTTGGGGGGGGGGGGGGTCTCCTCCCCTTGAGATTTTTCCTCGTGCAAATCCGCTGCTTAAGTAGAATTTCTGTCTCATTTAGCACTGAGGTCCTTTAATGCACCGGAATTTACGATGGGGGTTTGACATGCTGGAGATTTTTCATATACAAAGCCAGTTTACGTTAGATCTTTGTCATATTTGGCACAGGGGTCTGTTGATGCTCAAGAATTCACTTTATCTATATATTCTTATCTAATACCCCACCCCCTTTTTTTTAGCAAGTAAGTTGGTGAACTGCTAAAAAGGATTGATTCTTTTGAGTGAGCGATTCCCTTTGAGTCACTCTCTCAAAAGAATTGGTTTTCCCACCTCTACTCCATTCTAATTTTACTAATCAAAACTTTTAAAACTAGAAAGATTTCAGTAATTAAAAAATCTAAATTGGCGACATTTCCGACGATGATTCCAAATTTTGCAAGTCATGTACAGCAGCCAGGCAACATAACCATGTCTTCCGTAAACTACTATGTCTGTGGTAGTCTGATAATATTTTTTCATTATTTACACGCGATGTGTACTCAGGAGCTCAAAGGTTTGATAAGCCTTTAAACAGTTAATATTTCTTCGTAGAAAGTTAAAAAATAAATTAAAATAGTAATTAATTTTAAATAAACTCATTAAAAACGGAATAAGTGATACAATTTAAATAGTAATTGATTTAAATTTTCTATTAAAACGTTGCACATTTTTTTTAAATTTGCTTCAAATGCTACATTATGTATAAATACCAAAGAGTTTCTGAATATTCTGCGGATTTCTGTCTTTAGAGTAGGGATGCACCGATTAATCGGCAGTACCGATTAATCGGCCATAATCGGCCACTTTGCCGATTATTAATAATCGGCAAAATTGGGCCGATTAATCGGCTGAAAAATATATTTTTTAAATATTATTCTTTAAAGTGTACCTTCACTAAGAAACTATGTACTTGATTTTATTGACAGTAATAATAATCCTCATAGTTGATATTAAGTTTTTAATAAATTTATTCTCCTGCTTTGAATTAAATATACACATAGACAATGTTGCAACATTTTTCATGTGCGACAGTTCTCTCCTTAGTACTGTGTTAGGCAACCTCTAATTTTCAATGAATAAAAGTTTTGAATTAAATTGCTACTGATAATTAAAATTGAAAATTAAAAGTACTCCTAAATTGTGGAGTGCTCATCACAGACCCTCCCCCCTTTTTTTAAATTTTTATGTCCAATTAATATAATTAACAATGTATTAATGTAATATTATTGACAATAATATGTAAATCGGTTCTAAGAAATTTAATAAAATACTGAAATTATTTTGTAAAAATTAAGAAAATGGAAAAAAAAATCTTCTCAGAAATAAATTACTTACTACTTCTAAACTCGGAATTGTATAAGAGAGAAAAAACAGTGATTATGAAATCGTAGTATTAAAAACAATCATTCTTATTATTAATCGGCTCAATCGATTAATCGACCGATTATCAACAACCGATTAATCGGTAATCGGTAATCGGCCAATTTGCTTATCGGTGCATCCCTACTTTAGAGGATACAGAATTACATCTTCGAAAAGGCATAACCTAATGGTTAATATGCTCACATTTTTTTTTTTTATTCTTGCATGCCGCACTTATTCGTAATTTTTTATTGTTTGCCCATAGATTCTAAAACAGCGGAAAGATTTTGCTTAAAAAAAAGAAAACATTTTCTGGAAATAACAGAAATACTAACGTTAAAATAAGTTAACATGTGGGTACTTGATAACAGACAATACTTTGAATGTTTAATTTTAAAAATTAATTTTTTTTCGGAAAAAACAAGTTTTTGGTTTTCTCGAGCTCCCACTACTAGAGAAATTTAAGCTGGGGGGAAATTCGAAATTGCTTCATGAAAGAGACAATTATGAAGCTATATTTTGGAAAGATTTGGAAATTTTGGGCAGTTATATAATTCTTTACATAAGCGAGGCCCAAAAGTGTTAAAATGTACTGATGAAAAGATAGCTAAATTTGAAAATCTTTCTTTTTTTTTAATTACACTTTTTTTCTATGATAATGCTCTTCATCTTAACAGTATTTAACACTTTCATCACACCCAAAGCAGTGCATTCCAGTGTTAATAATGTGATGCGTTTAGTTGCAAACTTACGAATAAATGGACTTCACTTTGACAAGTTTATTCTACAATAAAAAATTTAAGGGAAAATACTGCGTAAAGACCAAATAACCGAAGAAAAAACGGATTTCATTTTCATATTTTGTCAACTAAGTCAGTAATCAAAACTTTTGTTTTCCCTAAAAGCCCATGAAATACGAGCATCAGTTGAATATTGTTTAAGTAACAAATAGTTTCAGTTCATAAAATGAGGGAAAAAATTAGTGAAATTTTTAGAAAGTATGTTTTTTTTTTAGATGCTAAAATTGTATCTTTTTTAACTACATTAGCAAGAGTCGTATTTATAAGACAAAGTTTTAATTCACATTCGTCTGAATCAATTAATCCTATTTTGCAAAGTCTGTCAATAGTATATTATACATCTCTTTCCACACTACAATGAACTAGAATATAAATTGTGGTTAAAACTTTTTTGGATTAAAATCATTGTTTGAATGAACTTTTCAAATTTCTTGAGTTAAAATAAGTTGGGCCTGTTTCTTTTTTTTTTTTTTTTTGCCTGATATTTGGAACGCATCTACATAACAAATAGTTTTCATTGATACAAAAAAAAAAATGCATGAAAAAATCACCGACGAATCACTATAAAGTAGTTAGCACTTGTTCCCTGGTTAACCAGAAACCCCTTAATAAATAAATTAAGTTGTGGCCTTTGGAGGATTAAAAAAAAAACTTTAAACTTTCTAGATCTTATTAAATGTGTACATCTATATAAAAATGTGACAGTCTTGCTAATCAGATGTGTGCTTTTTTTTTTTTTTTTTTGCTTAACAAAAACCAATAGCTCAAACTAAAAGTCCAAAAAATCAACAAACTTTGATTTTTTGCCCGCTTGATCGATACCTCAATTAGTAACAATTTACTAAAAGTATAAAATTCTATTGTGCCGTAGCATAACACAATACCATTTTTCTTTCACAACTAAACCAATTGCTGAAAATTAGCCTCTGTAATTATTTATCCTGATTGAGAAACTATTAAGTAACGTTTTTAAAGTAATGTCATCAGTCAATGTTCGTTTGTGGTACATATTTCACTCCAGTACCATACTATAATAACAACTTGATGTGTCTCAACAATGCATGAAACTTGCTGTATGAAATCAAGCACGGGTGTAATGATAAGAATCGGAAAAGCTATTAAAAAAGTACAACGTTTACTAGTTTCTTTAAATTTTAATGTAAATATGGCTCACATTTCTAAAGCTAATTATATTTGCAATATAAATATAGTGCTCATTTGCATTTCCATAGCAAATAGGAACTGACTTATTCATAATTTCTTCCCTTATAATTGTAACAAATGTCATGAATACATAACCTGCACAAATACAATAAATACTTAATGTTGACCGTTCTAAAGGAATTTTTATTACAAATAAAACTATTTATGAG
Source organism: Uloborus plumipes (assembly GCA_038373865.1). Lineage (NCBI taxonomy): Eukaryota > Metazoa > Arthropoda > Arachnida > Araneae > Uloboridae > Uloborus > Uloborus plumipes. The sequence goes on along the minus strand of JAXGGA010005359.1, from coordinate 75,299 downwards.
AACCAATATTATACAATATTATTAGTAAAACTATTTAAAATGCATGCGTCACAAATATAAGGTGGAAACAAAATAAACGATAACAACATGTCATTCCATTCCGTGTTATTTAATAGACAGATCCGAGTTTATTATGACGTGTTTACAAACGCTGTCATTTAAGTCACAAATGTATTATATTTTGTCTTATACACCATTATTATATTATTTATCCTCAACTAAAGAAATTGATTTTACACTATATTACAAAATCCAACATATTTCTAGTCAAATATATCATGTATATTAAGTTACATAACCATGATAGACATATTAGTGAATTGCGTTTTATTTCTTGTGTAAAGACAGATACTTACCACTGTAATGATCATCGTACTTGAATTGATCATCAATAGCATGTGTGTTCATTGCATGATTCTTCTGCCACACGTACAAAGCAATACGCAAAACGTAAACAAAAATATCAAATCAATTTTACGCAATTTTACAGCTCTGACATACCTTTTTTCATGAATATAATACGAAAATATTACCTCTGTGCGACTGCGAAGGAGGCCCAGTTGTTACATGGAAGCTGGAAAAATATTATCACAAGATCACCACTTCGTGCCTCACGACGTTTCGCCCCTGACCTTGTTGAAAGCTGGATTGAAAAGATCCTCAGATTCGAGACTCGCGCCTCCGAAGAAAAGCGGGGAAAGTTTGCCACGAAGAAACCTTATCGCCCTTCTTGGAAGGGAGATAAAATTGTTGACCATTAATGATGCTAAGAAAATAATGTCAAAGGAATAATGGAAGTCCCTTCACAGAGTTATTTATTTGATTATTCTCTTTCTAGTTGAAACTATAAATTGAATGAAGGAATGTTCTTTACAAATAAATATGCTGTTGTTTCTGTAAACAGGTTGTTTCATGAATTTACATGAAATTTTAAAAAATCATTATTCTTTAGTAATTATTGCTCACCTGACACCATCACTAAGTATTCTTTCTCAATTTTGCTTTCCTGATTTCAACAAACTTCTTTTCTAGTAAATTTAGGAAAGAACAGTTGTATGGATTGCAAAAAAGTAAGCCGAATCTTAATGTTACAAAAATTCTATAAGACAAAGGAATCCATTGCAAAGTTTGAACCAGAAAAAGTGCTTAGTTTCGATCTCCGTCGCAAAATGTAATAAAAAACATGTATAACTAAAATTTTGCCTTCTGACCTGTGGAAATCAACAAGTCGTTATCACCGAGACGACATTCTTTTAATTGCAGATGTCACTTCAAAAGCCATGTTGGATCAACTCGCTGATCAATCCACATTATTTGGTATGAGTTTAGAAGGGGAAATATATGTATATATATACAATTTCATATTAAACAGAGTACCCCCCCCCCCCCCATAAGGAGGGCAGTAAAGTAGTTACACTCTTCTGCTCCGGACTTTCAATCTCTCTTCAGAATGATGAGTGAAAACAAAATTGGAGAAATTATCAAAAAATTTCTTAAGATTGAGACTCTGAAATCTATTAGCGTTCTCATCGCCAGTTAAATCAAATGCTCAGGAAAGTGATCTAATAATCAACATGAATGAAGAAACAAAAGAAACAAAATGGAAGGAAGGCTAGATGGAAGGCTGCTTTTGTGGAAACTTTCTGCGAAGCGTCAATATTTATTTAAGCTCTATGAAATCAATTACGAATCACACGTTTCCATTAATTGCATTGTTTTTTGAACAAACATCCCTTCGAATGTAGGTAATGGTACAAAAGATACAACGTTCATACTTTTGCGCAACCAACAATTGTTGCTTATTTGAAAATGGCTTCGTAAGATTCAAATAGTTTATGTATCCCATTTGTAATTTAAAAGAAATCAAGTAATAAAAGGACTCTTTTTAATATTTAAACCAAAAAATATATTATTTGACATTAATATATATTTTTTAAGTGTGGAGTCAATTCCTAAGGATTGACTTCACACAACGTGACTGAAGCCCCTAATTAGTAGCAATTAGAAAAAATAAAAATGTCCTAAATTAACTTCATTTTTTGTGCACAATCTATGTCAAACAAGAAGGGTTAAAAAAAATTCTGTCATTAAAATAAATAGCTCTAGTATTTAATTTAAAGACAGAAAAACCAGCATGAAGAAAAAATATTAATTAAAACTTCATAATCAGAAGCCGGGATAAAAACGATAAAAATGTCCACCAAGATGTAAATAGTTTAATTTTTTAAGTGAAACGTTTTTAGTATAATATTCTAGACTTGCTGGAAAAACTTTCCTTTTTTTTTTTTTTTTGTCTTTATTCAACACATTTTAAAATATCACAGCTGCATATGTTTATAATTTTACTACCGAATACATTACATCAATTTAAATACCCTGATTCATTTTTTTTTGTTTTGCTTTCAGCACATTTTAATATAGTTATAAATATGAACAGTAGTAGTAGTTAGAAGAGTAACGAATATTCTGCTATAATTTTAGTTTGTGAAACTTTAAAAAAAATGCAAATTTGGAAAAAACAACAACAAATGAACGTCTCTAATCTATGCACACGAAACTCTGGTGGTATTGTTTACAAATATAGCATAGTTTACCTTTCCACTTAAAAAACAGCTGTAATTTTCTTTTTAAAAAATGTCTTGTAAAAGAACAGCAAAATGTAGGTCACGGAGAACAAGTATGTGATGGGAGGGGCGACAACAGCGGCTGATGTACAGCATCCCCAGTCTCCCTCTCCAAAAAAGAACATATGATTCATGAGCTAACTACCAACAATAAGAGAGTTCTGAAGCGACCTTCGGGTGATCATCCTTGATAATAGCCCAGAGATGCTTAAATCCCCTAAAGACGGTGGTGTTCATTATGAGTTTCCATGACAAATGCAAGGATCTTGCTGGCTATTACTGGCTGTGGACCAATTGTTTTGACTGGTATTCTAGGGAAAATTATAGAGCATTTTCTGGTAAGAGGATCAAATTGGTACTTAAGAAACCAACAATCCAAAGTGATTGTTTTGCGTGTTTGTACATGCATGCTTGAGAAGCTAGCTATTACGTGTGTGCTTCGTGGGCGTTTACTGGAGAACTGAACATATTTTGCCTTCGAAAAAAAAAAATTTTAATGATAAAAAAAATTCAAACACCGTTATTTATTGAATAGGTTTTGGATCATCAGTATTCGAGGCGTTTAGTTTGAAAAAATAAGTAGACTCAGGTAAAAAAAATATTATGGTGATCAAAATCCCAGTTTTCGAAAATCGATCGGGAAAAAAGGATTATCATATAAAACAATGAGTATTTGCTGTAGTAGCATCACAACAGGGGCGTGGTGGGGAAGGGTGCAGTCAGTCCAAGGTGGAACCTAAAATGAACATGCTTGTTAATTTATAATATCTATCTACTTCAATTCTCTGAAAATTGATCTATGTGAATTATATTTAATGTATCATGCAGGCCCGTCATTTCGAGCTACGGTGGGTGGTCAATTGTCCCCCCCCCACCACCCAATTTGGGAAATCAATGTATTTGCATGTAAGTAGGCGTATTTTTTGCCATTTCTTGGTAAATTTTTATTGTATATACCCCCCCCCCCCCCATCCCTACCGGAGGAGGCGTTTGCGAATTGAGACAGACTTCTGGGTGTGACACTGAAACATCATTTAAGATTATTAAAAAATATATATAAGTGGGCATTTCCACCTTCACGTTTGGGACAATCAGACTCAAGGTTTTTAAAAAAATTTTACTATAGCTGTTTATGTTTTAACTGAACAGCTGTAAACACATTTTGTAATTTTTACATTTTCTGCAAAAATACTTCTGACACACTTATATTTTTGTTTCATAAGTTTGTTAGTTAAAATTTAATGAGTTTGTTTGTATGTTTGAACGCGCTAATCTCAGGAACTACTTTTACGAATTGAAAAATTCGTTTTGTGTTGAATAGTCCGTTTCATCAGAAAGACTTCAGGCTATGTGACATTACGATATATGTAAGAAGTTATTATTATAGTTTTAAAATAATAATGGTCGAAAAACACAAGCGGTATAGTTTCCACTCTTCTCGAGAGATGGCGTTTATTAATAGTATTGTTTTGGCAACTGTGTGTAGAGGGCGCTTGCCGACAAAGGCGCTACTTTGAAGGACCAGGAGGTCGGCTCTTTACGAAATGGTTGTCTGCAGCAAATTGATTTTTGAATGCGTATTTGCTCGATATTCAGTTTCATAATTTGTTTCGTAGGATTTTCTATTGGATTTTTTTTTCTTTATTTCCGTAGTTATGTGATAGCTGCTATAGTTTTAACTGGCCCAGCAGTTGGTCAAACGGTGCTTTTTCTCGCCTTCCAATGATTCCTAATGATTCACATTTTAATTTCAAAAGAATACAATTTCCCGAATATTTTTTGTTTGCTGTAACCATTAATAAATCACAGGGGCAAACATTTAAGTGCATAGGAATAGATTTAAGTCACGATTGTTTCTCACACGGACAACTATATGTTGCATTATCAAGATCAGGTTACGGCCCCCTTAACGGAAGGACATCTAAAACCCTGAGAAAACCAGTACGTTCTACTACCAAACTAAAATAAAACTAAATGTATCGTGTATACAGAAGTACTTTAAAATACGTTCTTAATATCATATATTATTCTATCTATCCATATTTGATGACGGGGCGTTTAACTAATTTTTTTACAAATGTTCTTTTATTTTTGCGTTTCCCCGTGATTTGTTTTTTTTTATTATATATTTATCATTTACATATTATATCGTGGTGGACTTAAAACAGTTTTTCAATAGATTGTTGTTTTATTAATGCGGGTGACATCACGGGGAACGGTTATGTCCTAATAAAGGTTTTTGAAGTAACAACTTATATCGATTATAATACAGTGAACTCTCACTTATACGCTGCCTATATATGCGCCTTTTCACTTATACGACGATTTTAAATGGTCCCAGCACATTCCATAGCAAAATAATGATATATCATTCGTTTATGCGTTGCTCTATAGATAAATATTTCACTTATGCGCCGAATTTTCCCTAAAACTATTTTTTTTTATTTCTTTTCATTAAGAAATAAGCATTTTTCTTCACTTTCCTTTTAAATCTTTCGCCTTTATTGCTCACGGAAGGCATTTTTTCTGCATGAACTAGAGTTTGGAGAAGGACAATTATCCATTATGTATCGTTTTAGAGGGAACAGCTTGTAATTAGGTATGCTACAATTTTTGTTTTCTATTTATCATTGTAGTTACGTTACAGTAAAGGCCGAACCGTACTAATATGTCCGTTTTGTACAGAAACTTCTTATTCATTCTCTCATTAGAACCTATGTTGCGTTTTAGTCCTGTAAATAGGCTTGTTCACTTACACGTCTCTCTCACTTATGCACCTTTTTCTATTGGTCCCTTGGGCCGACGCATAAGTGAGAGTACAAAGGAATTCTTTTTGTGTTCATGTTTTAGTAATTTTTTGTTCATAGGTAATCCGTGCAACGCCGGGAGACGCAGCTGGTTCATTTATATGCGTCACATGCGGGACATCCAAAATGAACTTCGTGTAATGTGTTGTATGAATTATTCAATATTTTTGCTTTATTAATATAGCAATGACAAAACAAACTATAGATTTTAAAAGTTGTGGTTTCAATGCTCATGAAGCATACCTCATTTGTTAAGAAATAATAATTTAAACCTTTGAAAAAAAATTACGTTAGGGCTATTCCACGAAACAGTAGCCATACTTTCCCGCACGTGATGGTTCATACATTTCTTTAAAATGTAATAGGTATTGAGGAAATTCCTTTCATAAGAAACCACACATATGCTATTGATTTCTTAAGCAACAAAATTTTGTTCCTTACCCCCTTTAAATTATTACTTTAATGAAAAATATGAAGCGTCGCTTTAGGGACAAAGTTACCGTTTGCCGTGGAATATTGCTCAAATGCTTCCATTCTGGAACTATTCACAAATATTTCAAATTATATTAAATCCAAGAATCGCAATAGCATCACTAAGGTTGAGAGTGTGGCAGGCGTTTGTTCAGAGTGACGCTCCTTCGGGGTATAACAACATATGAATGTAGCAGTTTGTGAAAAAGCCATAAATACCTCAATTCTGCAAATTTTCCTCATTATTTCAACTTTCGTTTGACGCTTGAAGCTCCGTAAGCTTCACTATAGGAGGAGGGGGGATAGCACCGGGGGACAACCTTCAGGAGGGTGATGCGCAAATGGATTTAAGAATTTAAAAAATAATAATAAGCACTTAAACTGTGAAGTTTTCCACCGATGTTTGAAAGTACAGGGTAAGTGCTCCAGTAGTCGGCCAGTCTCCAGTAGTCGGCCACAATGACATAAAACTCCTCATAAATAGTACATTTTTAATTCAAAATCAGATATGGCGCATTCACACATTCATGTACTTATCCTCAATCATCAACCAGTGGCAGTTAAGTTTTGGGTACTTTTTTTGAATTAGTAATGAGTCATTTTATTTTGAATGGTGTGCTCGTTTTCCAAGATTGCGATTCTGCTTATTTTTCAGCTAAGAGGACACGTCTTCTTAAAATGGCCAATTACACTTATTAATTTAATTCTACTGTAAATTTGAGGGATTTTTATCTTAATGGAATGTCTAACATAATGTTTCAATGAAAGAGCGAACTCCTGGTTAGGCTCGATTATTTTTTAAAGGGGTGGCCGACTACTGGGTACAGAATTCTTCTGCGTTTCCAATAGTCGGCCATGGTAGGCCGACCACTGGTTCTAAGCAGTTTGGATGATTTTTCCAGTAGTCGGCCACATACTTAATGTAGCTTTTCATTCTTAATAGGGGTTCATCAAATTAAAACTAAATTAACTTATTGAAATACAGCGACAATTTAACTGTTTTGAGTAAAAATTCCTTTTTCGAAGTTTATTTTTCTTGAAAAATAGTAATTAAATTAAATGTCTTAACTTCTTTTGACTACCATTTCGACATTTTATTGCGCCTAGTGTTGTAAATTTAATTGAAAATTCTAAAAAAGAGATTTTTAAATACGCATACGTTGAGTTAAGATTATAAGTTTTAATACTCATCTAGTTATTATCAAATGGTTATTTAATACTTTTTCTTATCAAATTTTATGTTTAACTAATGAAATTGGCGAAACGAGTGATTTGACTTCTATTGATACTTATTTGGCAGTTAATAAACATTCCCCAATTATAGGAGATAAGATTCATTACTTCAATAGTCACATAGGCCCAAGTTATTTAGTGAGTGCCAAGCATGTAATTATTCTTTCCTTTGCTATTATGCTTAACTTTTTGCTTTACCAATGGTTCAAGACCCCTGTGCTCTATTTAGGATAATTGTTTCAAAATGTTGGTACATTTTCATTAATGATTCTCCCCAAATGTTTGACTTCTTGAGTTTTCTTCGCTAGAGGATTAGAGTTCGCTGAGTTAATTTCAAAACTACATGGTTACATTGTTGCGAACTAAATTTCGGTTTGTTTTCAAGGTTATTCCTTGTTTACTAATATTCTTTTCGAAAGCTGTAAGATTACTTTCATGACATCCCGTTCCATTTACTTCCTTATTTCATCTTACTTCAATTAGTTTAAAACAAATAAACTTGCTTCAGTGGAACATTCTGTGCTAGATGAAGCCAAGATGGAGATTCCTTTCAGCGCATTTTTGAATGTATTTTTACTTGCATAGTTTTGGAAGCAATCATTTCTGAAACTACAGTTTTAGTTTTATGTTCTGTGTGTTGAAATTCCGTTCTAATGAATGTGAACCAGTTAAGTGCCGACGTGATTATTGGTTATGAATTATGTTGATATTATTACGTCTTTATGTTTACATAAACAGTAAAGCAGTTTTTCATTTCTTGATTCTTTGGTCATTTATCACTAAAAACTGCTGTTCACTACAAAACTATTTCTGTTTTTTTTTACTTCTAAGCAAGTACATTTTATATAAACTTCGTTTATTTTGTTCCTTCTTGCATCTTTAGTAAGTGCTGCTGAAATTCTTTTCTTCAGAAGCTTTTTTTTTTTAACTTTCTTTTAAACCCAAACTACGTATACGCAATACGTAATACTTTGTTGCCACAACATTTATTTTATCTTTTATCACTTATTTCACAATACAATGTTAAATCGTTCATTTCTGGAGATCGTCCTAAAACGGTGTCCGGGTTTAACAGGAGGAAAGGGTGGTTAATTAAACTGTGACAGATTGCGGCAGGGTGAGGGGAGGTAACAAGAAATATGAGTTTTCATATTTTGGTTCGCACAAAAGCATTTTATGTAACAACTAGCGGTACCCGCACGGCTTTGCCCGTGGTATAAAACTAAAACGTCATTTGGTAATAAATTCATATCGCAGAAAGAATACTCAATTTTAGTTATAATTCAACTATAATTCCTTAATAACAATTTGGGTGTGTGTTATAGTGTGGTAGGGGAGGGTAGCTTGAATTGTGAAATATTGAGAAAAAGGGATGGAGGGGGGCCAAGTATATTGGGAAAAACGTGTTGCGCCATTTATACTCATACCCTTATAAAGTTTTTTTTTTTTTTATGTTTTAAATTATTTTCTTTTTGATATAGACATAGATATTTAGACGTTATTCAGAAAAAATACTTTTTTAGCTCGAGTTTTTAAAAAACTGTTTTTAGGCAGCTAAAGTATAAAAACATTAATGTCCCGAGAATTCTGCGCTAATTGTACTGTCTAAAATTAATAATGGTAGATTGATAGTTAGAGAAATAAGTAAAGCACATAGTGTATCAAAAAGTACACTAACATGATTATCTACACAAATTGAGTACCAGAGGTACCACGAAAAATATGACCAGACTAAGTATAATGCATCGCTGCAGGCCCGTCATTTCACGTTTTTAGAGGAGGGGGGGGGACAAAGGGTGCAAACACAATGCAGTATCATCGGAAAAAAGTAAACACCACGCCCACTTATATATTAATTGATTTCTCAAAACCGAGGGCAGTCAACTACCCCCCTCCTGATCCCCCAAATGAAGGGTGCAAACACTAATCAATATCATCGGAAAAAAGCAAACACCGCGCCCACTTTCTATTAATTAACTGATTTCTCAAAACCGGGGGGAGGACAATTGACCCCCCCCCTACCTCCTGACCCCCAAATGACAGGTCTGATTCGTTGTAAGTTTCCCTTTGTTTTGTTTTTTTAATTCAACCCCCTATATCAGATAAGATCAATGAAAATGAAGTGGCCGACTACTGGATTCAACGTGGCCGAGCACTGGATTTCTGTGGCCGACAACTGGAGCATTTACTAGTGCTTACAACAGCTTGGATTTAAACATAATTTTTTTTTTAAATTTCTGAAACAGTTAGGTGATTCACTATCAGAAAGGTTCATTCTAAAGTTTTACCTTGTTTTTTTTGCTGTATTGATAGCTGAAAGTTCTAGGTTAGATAAGATCCACAAAAGATCTCTTAAATGGCCGACTACTGGAGCACTTACCCTATTAAATCTATCTTGCACATTTGCTTCACTATAGGGTCATTCCATGTCAAGTGATCCAACGATTTTTCCCTTACATTTTTATATTTCTTTCAAATTTGGCTCATCAATTGTATCCTTGGAGGTAATCAGAAGTCCAAATTTTTAGATTTTTATCTCTTTTATTTTTTATTTATGAGACTTTGAACTTTGGAAAAACCCTCGTTTTTTCATGGATGCTTGAACATAAAAGAGATCATAACTCAGCACCAAGTATACATAGAACGATTTGGTAAATGGCATTTTAAAGTACGTTAGTTGCCGCTTAAACTTATATGCAACATGACTAATTTTATGAAATTTTTATTTTTTGAAAAAGGAAATTTAAATTTCAAATTTAAATTTCTTAAAAAACATATAATAATTCTTTTTCAAAAAATTCTCAAAAATTCTTGTGTACTTTACCTTTGTTTGTGCAAATTTTTAGGTTGAGATCTCAATGGGATAATATTTTTTTAAATATTTTAATAAAATTGGATAGGAAAAAAATGATATTTTTTAGATTCTATTTATTTAAATACTAAGTTCTCTTGTTTGTGATGGTCTAAAAACAAGTAAGTAAACATGAATATGCTTGAGGTGAGCTAGCATGAGCTTGTAGATTGGTCAGGTTCCTCTCCCCCTCCCTCCCTCTCCTCACTACTCTTTTTTATTTCAAAACTGTTCAAAATGTTTAAAAAAAAAACTCTTTTAAACAAAATGAATAGTAAACTTATTTAAAGTGGGTAAATGCGTTTCCTTATAACTAGACGAAGTATGCCCCTGCCCCACCCAAATATACCATTAACACTATACTAATATGACGTCTTACCTAGAGAATGAATGGACTATTATTTTCACCAGTGGCGTACCTATGGGGGGTGTTTTGGGGACAACCCCCCCCCCCCCCGAAACGTTGATCCAAAAATGCAAAAATGAGATGAAAAAATATAAAACTCCTAGAATGAAAAAGTACGATTCTCCAGCGAATATCATTGTGTTACAGACTTCATTGCCATCCCCCTCCCCTTCCCAGAACCATTAAGGATTGTCTTTTTTAGGAAATAAATGTCAAAATTTTCCGGAGGTAGGCCTCTAAACCTCCCATCATGATCGAAATTCGTCTGAAATTGCGTTTTTGGAACTGAAATTTCGAAAAAATCGCTGGGAAGAATTTCTGTAGCCTATCATTTTCTTTCACGTTATTAAAATGGCCGGCAATCGTGTTTTACTGACTGAGGAAGAGATCAAACATCACCAAGATAGTCTAGAATGAGAGTTTTTAGAGGTACAATTTATGAAAATTTCTGGGGGCGAACCCCGGATCCCCCCCCTTCCATTTTTCTACAGTAATATTTCTTTACTCTTTAAAAAGCTGTCTGGTTTTTCGAACTTCGGAAGTACGCATTTTCAATTGCGTATTATATACATATATATATATATATATATATATATATATATATATATATATATACACACACATACATACATGCAAAGTGTGGGGTAAAAAGGGGTCGCCCTTCCCCCCCCCCCCCCCCCCGTAGCCCGTTTTTTTAAACCTCGTGACGACTTAGAATATAACCCCCCCCCTGAAACCAATGAGTAGTTTACGCCACTGATTTTCACTCTAGGTAAGTGAGCTCGCATGAACTTGTAGATTGGTCAGCCCCCCCCCTCCCTCCGTCCTTTTTCCGGAACAACCATTCCCCCCCCCCCCCCCAAAATTGTTCAAAATATTAAAAAAAAAAAACTCTTTGATACAAAATGAATAGTAAACTTATTTAAAGTTGGTAAATGGGCTTCCTTATAACAAGACGAAGTTCAACTCTTCCCCCACCCAAATATACCATTAACACTATGCTAATATCCCTAATAGCACAATGTGTCACAGATAAGTCACAGTGACGTCACTGCGAGTCACAAGCGTCACAGTCACACCGTGACTCAATTGTGACGACGCACGAAAGTCACATTGTGACTCGTTTGCGACATTTGCTTGTGACTTCACTACAACGTCGCTGTGACAGCTGAATTGTGACCGGTCACAATGTAATGTTGTGGAGACGTCACATTGTGACCTTAATGTGAATTTTCACTAAAATATTTTTTTACCGATTGAAGACCGAATTAATAATACCGAATTAATAATTTTACGTTACAAAATCAGTCAAAAAAATTTTTTAAGAGCCTCAATCACTTTCTAACAGACAGCAGTAACAAAAGCGACCAAGTGACAACCACTTGCGAATGTCAATCCGTGATGACGTCAAAATTGCAGTGACGGCCCTTACAACGTCAATGCAATTTTGGACAATTTGTGACTATTCCGTGACAACATGACACAGTCACGGAAACCGTTGTCGTGTAATTGTGTATTTGATGCGACGTTTTGATAGTGATGCGATCAGTTTGTATCGGTTATGCGGCTTCTCATCATTGTCACTATCAAATTTCTTTACTTACTTGTGACCTTTAAATGACGTCGCTGTAAAGCCCTGTAGTGATTTACAGCAGATGCGAAAACGGGGTATGATAATGAATAGCACAGTGACAAAAATAAGACGCTTTTGTGACTCGGGTACGTCACAAGTAAAGTCCCAAAGAGGTGGCTGCAACTTACGAATGAAAATTCGCGGCGACATCACAAGTGCGATGTTGCAGTGACGACGCCTGGTAGCACGAAGGCAGTCGATGTCACTTAGTGCTGGTTTTGCGCCTTATTTGTGACTTTTAAATGAAATTCTTCAAAGCATTATTGCGATTTAAAAAAGTCGCAACAAACGGGGATGTGACTACGAATTGCACAGTGACCAAAATAAGACGCTTTTGTGATACCTCACAAGCGAAGTCGCAAAGATGTGGCAGCAACTTACGAGTGTCAGCTCGCGGAGAAGTCACAAGGCGGAGAAGTCCTCAGGTGCCGTCACTGTGAAGTCGCACTGTGACGCTGCCGCGACTTCACGCGTACGTCACTGACTGGTCGCATCGGTCGCTGTGACTGTGATGTGAGGTCGCTAAACCGTCACTGGGAGACCTAGGTTGCAATTCGGTCGTCAGGCGTTGTCACTGTAAAGTCGCATTGTGAAGTCGCCGTTGCTGACATTCGTATGTAACTTGGTTGCGACTTCACTTGTGACGCATGCGAGGGTCACAAAAGCATTGCATTAGCAACGCCTGAAGACGCAAGTGGGACTTTTCTCTGACGTCGTGGTAAAGTCGCATTGTGACTTAAAACTGTCACATCGACGTGGATGTGACTCACTTTGTGACCACAATGTGACCTTCAGCAGCTCTTTACTTTTTGAGTTTCCTCTTGGAACTCTCGTCTAGTATAGTGGTTAGAATTCTTGGCTTGCATCCAGACGACCCGGGTTCGATTCCAGGCGTGGGACAATGGGTTTCGCAGCGTAACGGTTGGCGGAAAGTATGTTCATTCAATCCAGGTTCTTATATCAGTGATTTCTGATGTCAGTAAAAGACTCTTTTATTTTTTTTAAAATTAAAAAAAATATTTTATGACAGGTCGTCGGGCGCCGTCACTGTGAAGTCGCACTGTGACGCCGCCGCAACTTCACACACAGGTCACTGGCTGGTCACATCGGTCGCTGTGACTGCGATGTGAGGTCGCCAAACCGTCACTAGGTGACCTCGGTTGCAATTGGGTTGTCATGCGCCGTCACTGTGAAGTCGCATTGTGACGTCACCGCGGTCGGACATTCGTAAGTCGCGGTGACGTGGTTGCGACTGCGCTTGTGACGAGCGTCACGGGTCACAAAAGCGTCACATTTTGGTCACTGTGCTATCAGGGATGACGTCTCACTTGGGGATTGATTTGAGGATTATTTTCACCCTAGGTATATATTGTTTTTCAGACGAAGTGTTTCTTTTTAATCTGACCTTCACAAAGTGAACTTCCATGCAATATCTGAATTTAAACATAATTCATTTCATCCACTACCCCAGCACCAATCTTCAATTTTGGAGGGAGAAAAGAAATGATTCGCCCCAAGATCATAGCAAACAGCAAAATAGTACTATTTCCCCTTGATCTTATAATGTTTTCATATTATTTTCACACAAAACTGAAAAGAAATCAAAGTACCAGGTCATATCTCAGTCCCCATAACTGCCTTTCCTTTCTCTTATTGGACAAAGCTCATGAACTAATAAGAAAGAGTAACAAACAGAACAAACTGAAATACTACCAGACATCAGTAGAGACTAAGGCTTTGAAATGGGGGAGGAGGGATTATAAAGAAATAAAAATCTGGAGAGGAAGGTAGGGTAAGGGAGCAATCTGTAAAGAAGTTAAACAACATGGGAGGTTATGCTCAAAAAAGCAGTGTTTGTTTAATCTAATAGTGTTAATAGTATATTTGGGTGGGGTAAGGGATACTTCGTCTAGTTTATAAGAAAACCTATTTACCCACTTTAAATAAGTTTACTATTCATTTTGTATCAAAGTGTTTTTTAAAAACATTTTGAATAGTTTTGAAATAAAAAACAGTAGTTGTACAGGGGAGGGAGGGGGGGGGGAGGAGGAACTTGAACCATCTGCAAGCTCACCTCAAGCATATTCATGTTTACTTACTTGTTTTTAGACCACCACAAACAAGAGAACTTAGTAAATACAGTGAACAGTGAACTCGCACTTATGCGCCTGCCCAAGGGACCAACAGAAAAAGGCGCATAAGTGAGAGAGACGTATAAGTGAACAAGACTATATTTAAAGGATAAAACGCAACATATGCTCTAAAGAGAGAATGAATGAGAATGTCTCTATAGAAAAGAGATATATTACAGGGTGACAAGTGACAAGAAATAACTTGGACACACATCGTACGGTATAACTTTGTTGCTAATGAAAATAATGCGACCAAACTTCAAAATAAGTATGAATACATTATTTTGTCTAATATATTTAAACGTTTTCAAATTGGCTACCGTTAGTATTAATACAGAGCTTTAGACGTGTCACAAAATTTTCGGCTACGGGCCGCACTCACTCATTGATATTTTATCCCTTTCTTTCCCGAAGAATGGTTGTAGAGATGCCAAAATTTTATCAGGCTTAGTATACACCCTTGTTTCCAAGATGGACCAAACAGAATAATACATTGGGTTCAAATCTGGGGAATACGGGGGGCCATTCTTCAGCTCCAATGAAGTTTGGAAAATGTGTCTTGCATCAATCTTGAGTGTCTTTTGTGAAAAATCCTGTTGGAAGGTCTATTTTTGGTTTTCAAAGAACTTTTGCGAACAAGGTAAGACAACATCATCCAAAATGAGTTTGCGGTATGTTTGCTGATTATTTTTTATCCCTTGATCAACAAAAACAAGTGGTGTTTCCCCACTAGCACATATCCCATCCCAAACCATTGCAGATAGGGGTAGTTGACGCCGCCAACAATTAAAAAAGTTCCAGGTGCTTCTGCTGACCAAACTCTATCATTATGGCTATTTTGAGTTTGTTCAATTGAGAACAGTTTTTCATTTGTGAAGAGCAATGTTTTCCATCGATCATCTGCGGCCCGTTAACAGTTCTTTCCTCTTTTGAAGTCTTGTGCGTTTGTTCTTTGCTGCTAGCTTTTAAGTCTCTTTCATTTTGTAAGGGAGAAGACCAAGCTCAACAATTACCATCAAACGAGTGGTTTCTATACTGATTTTCACCTCTCTAGCAACCTTTCTCATTGAAATCCTAAGATTTCGTTAAACTCGCTTTTTGACCACTTTCTGGTCGCTAGATGTGTTAACTGTGCATTTTCTTCTTCTTCCTGACCTGTCACCATCATGTTTGAGTT
Source organism: Uloborus plumipes (assembly GCA_038373865.1). Classification (NCBI taxonomy): domain Eukaryota; kingdom Metazoa; phylum Arthropoda; class Arachnida; order Araneae; family Uloboridae; genus Uloborus; species Uloborus plumipes. The sequence continues at coordinate 59,965 of JAXGGA010005359.1, read as the reverse complement.
TTTTTAACCTTTTAATTGTACAGGAAATCGTGTATTTAGCCACTTTCAATCGCTAAACAATTTCACGTTTTTTCGTTTCTTGCTTATGCAATTCAAGTATGGCAGATAGTTTGCGAACAATAATGGTTATCCCAACTAACTCACTTACACCTATTTAGTAGCTTTCTAGGATCGATTCCCTATAACAATATCGTTAAAAATTCAGTGGTGTTCACAGATATTTGGTTTGAAACTTCATCCAAGTTATTTCTTGTCACCCTGTACTACAGTTTGGCAATTACTGTAAAGTAACTACAATGATAATGAGAAAGCAAAAATTGTAGCATACTTAAGTACGAACTGTTCCCTTTAAAACGATCCATAATAGGTAATTGTCCCTCTCCGAACTCTAGTTCATGTGGAAAAAATGCCTTCCGTGAGCAATAAAGGCGAAAGATTAAAGAGGAAAGTGAATAAAACTGCTTACTTTTTAAAGAAAAAGAATTAAATTTTTTACATTTTATGCAAAATTCGGCTCATAAGTGAAATACAGGGTTATTCTAAATGATGGACCCCTTTTTAAAAATTCATATTTATTAAAGTTTTCAACGAAAATTAACGTTCTTTAAATCAACGGAAAGAGAAGATTTGAAATTTTTTTTCATATATAATCATAATTGTTCAATGTGTCCACCGCGTGCTGTACGGCAAACATGAGTGCGGTAACCGAATACGTCCACACACGGCTTTTACAAACACTACCAGTCTTTTGAAACTGCTTAAACCAACGGCTTATGCTTTTTTTAGTTGGGGCTTTAATTCCAAATTTGGCACGAAATGCCCGCAGCACTAAAATTTGTGACGCAGTTTTTACAAACTGAAGAACGCAGAAAACCTTTTGGTCCACGGTCTCCATTTTCCTCAGCTGCGCCAGTAAATCAAATTGTAATCTAATCCGGTGCAAACTCTACTGGTGCGCCCTCTTTTTGCAGCTTCAGAAAAAAAAATTGTACTAAAAAAATTTTGAAATTTCATCTTTCCATTGCAATAAAGATTGTTCATTTCGGATTTGTACTTTAATAAATATGAATTTTTAAAAAGGGGTCCATCATTTAGAATAACCCTGTATTTATCTTTAGAGCGACGCATAAACAAATGATACTCATCATTTTGCTATGGAATGTACTGGGACCATTAAAAATCGTCGTATAAGTGAAAAAGGCGCATAAATAAGGCGGCGTATAAGTGAGAGTTCACTGTAAATAGAATCTAAAAAATATCATTTTTTATCCTATCCAATTCTATTAAAAAATTCAAAAAAATATGATCCCATTGAGATCCTAACCTAAAAATTTGTACAAACAAAGGCAAAGTACACACGAATTTTTGAGAATGTTTTGAAAAAAAATCATTATATGTTTTTTGAGAAATTTAAATTTGAAATTTAAATTTCATTTTTAAAAAATAAAATGTTCATAAAATTAGTCATGTTGCATATAAGATTTAGCGGCAACTAACGTACTTTAAAATGCCATTTACCAAATCGTTCTATCTATATTTGGTGCTGAGTTATGGTCCCTTTTATGTTCAAGCATCCATGAAAAAACGAGGGTTTTTTCGAAGTTCAAAGTCTCATAAAGGAAAAAATAAAAGAGATAAAAATCTAAAAATTGGGACTTTTGATTACCTCCAAGGGTACAATTGATGAGCCAAATTTGAAGGAAATACAAAAATGTGACGTAAAAATTTTCTCAGATTTTGGATCACTTGACATGGAATGACCCTATATGGGAAGTTTGAACAAGGTGACGTCCTTCTGTGAGGTGACAAGGCCCGTCATTTAGGGGGCCAAATTGCTCCCTCCCCTCAGACTTTAAGAAACCAATGTATTTATATAAGTGGACTTGGCTTTTGTTATTTTCCAATGAAATTTACATTGAGTTTGTATGATTTGAAACCCTCCTGCCTGGAAAAATCTGAAATGACGGGAATGGGGGTGACGCCCAAATAGATTGAAAATTTTTTAAAAATATGAATACTTCAATTTTGAAATGGTTTTCTCATTTTTTATTCATTTATTTATTTATTAATTTCTCAAACTTATATTTCATTTCTTTCACAGTGCGTTCATCACACAACTGCTCCAAAAATTATTTAATTCCATTTCCTTTTGTAAAGTTTATAACCCGTTCATTCAAAGGAAAAAAAAAGAAAACGAATAGAGTCAGAATGTCTGCAATAAAGTTTTCACAACGACTTGATTTGCTTTTTAATAGTTTTAAAGTGTTTGGAAATATGAGGAATGTTTCTTAATTAGAATGCATGCATTTTTGAAGAATCTTTTTTCTTCTATTAAAGGCGGGGAAAGGGAATTGATACAGGGAGGGAGGATGGGGAAAGGGAAGGGATACACACAATCAATAAAGATTAAATAGTTCTATACTTTGTGAGTTTATTTTTGTTGTTCAGACGAACTTTTTAGAAGCAATTAAGCCATTTTTAGTTTTAATGTTGCTCGAACCGATAAGTCAATATACTTTATATTTGATTGTTTTTATATTGTTTCTTTTTTTTTCTTCTACTTTTTATTCATAATTCCTGAAATTATTTGAATTTATATAGTGATTAGTACCAGTTTTTACCCATAACTTAAGTGATTGTGACCACAACCATAAATCATACATCATTACTGAAAATTAGTAAAAATTACACAGCTGTAAACAAGGGATACGTATTTAGAGTTTCTAAAATGCTACAACGCAATCGTTAACACAACACTAATTATTGAGCCGTTGCCACATTGGATAAAGCTGGAGGTTTGTGGATTGCGGCTAAGCCAACAATAATGTCAATGGTGAACAATTTTATGAAACTAACTGAAGTGAGCCTTATGATGAAATAACAAACAAAGCGCGGAGTTATCTCCTTTCAGGTATTTAATAGGCGTTTTATTTATCGTTCTGTGCATTTCAGATTAGTGAATTCTCAATTAGCAGTATTAGAATTCACTTCTGTGAAGTTTATAGGACCATCCTTTTAGTTTTGCTTACGTTTAACCTAGACATTCCTGTCTTTATCCATTACCCAAATGCAAGTTATAAATTATTGTATAAGTTACAACAATTTATAGATAATAAAATCATTTAAATCGGAAACAGTCATCTTTATTGGTGAACTTAAACTTGATTTGTATTGGGCATTTACTTTCATATGATTAAAACCATTGTGAGTCTTACAAAGTTGATAGTAAAAATATTTTGGAATAACTTAAAATTTGTTGGCAGAAATTTCACAGTTGATTCTATCTTTTATTTTTTGCTCTCAGTTTTATTATTTATGTTAAAAAATTAAAAATTTACTATTTTTGGTTTTCTCCAAGATTTTAAAAATAAAGTTAGAGGAATAATCTCCTTGATATGTTAAAGAGCTTTTGTTGGCACTGTGTCTCACGGATCATAATTTTTTCACCACTGCTATAAAATATTTGTGAGAATTTATTTCATCAGAGGCTGAAGCCAAATATTATATGAATATAACATACCAAATTTAAGTTTGAAAGTTTAAATGTCATTATGCACAATGGTTAATAGTTTTAAATTTATTTTGGGAGAGGCCCTTTTCTCCTTAAATACTCTTGACTATAGTTTTAGATGCAGAATAGGCCATTTGGTAAAACTAGAATAGTTGAAACGTCAAATAACCCTTTGCTTTTTTCACGTGGCTAACAAGGGCTGTGTGTTGTTTCTTTTTAATTCACCTTTCTTCTTTGGCAATGGCACCCCGTCTTTCTCACTGCTGTTCAATACAACAACCTAACTTACATACTGTCCATTCCCAAAAGCAAAGACACAAGAACTTTGATTAGGTTCCATTAAAAAAAAGGGGCAATAGGTTGAGAATGGACACTTTTCGCTGGCATAAGCTCTCTCTGTCTTTTTTGATGCAACTTTAGAAGAACAGCTGAACATGTTCTTTTGCATCTCTTCATATGTGAGTTTTCACCCTTATTTTGATGAAATCAGGAAAGACCTGATGCATGCTCTATTTCAGGGGAAGTTTCACTTAAGAAAAACAGTCAGTATGTTTGACAACAAAGCAAATCTTCTGAATGAACCACTTACGTTTATGAATTATTGGAAAAAATGACTATGTATTTTCAAAGTACCTAAACTTGCTTAACAAACAAACTTTGATGTTTAAAAGCACTCATAATGACTAACTAATGGTAATTTAGAATAAGAAAAGTCATCACGTTTTGTCTCAAATGATAAGCATACTAACAAATGACATGTAAATATTTAAACTCTAGTTCTCTAGCAAGAGCAGTTTATATGTTTATATATATTGATTTGAGAAATTTTAACCATTCTTGTTACTCTATTCGGGCTATTCTCAAACAAAGCATTCGATTACTCCAATTAGTTGATTTGACGATGTCTGTGGTGTCTATAATGTGTTTTCATATTATACAATCAGCTACTCAAATTGAACTCGATTGGAACATGTTTGATCAACCATACCCTTGGTGTTATTGTAACTAACTTTTGGGAAAATTTGCATGTTTGCATTTATTGTTTTAGTTTACTCAAGTTCTGCTGAATAATGTATTAAAATGTTATATAAAAACATTATCTTCATCTAAGTAAATATATACTCATTGTTTCATTTCTTCATTAGAAAATTTTGAAAGTAAAAAATGTGGCAAAGTCTTCGCAGTTATGGTAGAACATTTTACCAATTCTCCAAATCTGTTAAACTTTCCAAAACTCAAAGGTAAGTTTCTATTTTTAAATCTTAGCACACATTTTATATTTTAAAATTCATATAGTATTTAAATATATTTTCAGTAATTTTCTTTTTATAACCTTCTGCTGGCATTGAAGTTCCAACAAATTACAAAACTTATTTTTGCAAATAAATTCAGAATTTCTTGCATGTATTTGCTCCTTGTATTGCAATGCTTTATTACAGGCAATTATTGTAAATCAATGCAGCTGCTTATAAGGCTGGAAAATCTTTCTTTGATTTTAAATTTCTCGGAAAATCTAATTTATCTTTCTTTTTTTGTGTAGAAGTAAACGTCTGCTTTTTACACAACTGTTGAATATTTATTTTTGGCTGATTCCATTCAAAGTATATCACTGGGAAATATCCAAAAATCTTCATTAACACTTTGAAATTGCGAAACTTTTAGTTATTTTTTTTCTTCCATAAACTTAAATATTTTTTGAATCAGTTCTTATGATCCTAAAATTTCATTTGTCAATTCAATTTTTTTCATCTATTTTGCATTTTAAATGTTCTTAATTTCATTATCGGGTAAGATAAACATGTAATTTTTCTAATTTTCACAAAAAAAAAAAAAAAAATAAAAATGTTACCTTACTTTTCGAAAACAAAAATTGTAAAATTTGATGCTAATGCACGTTACCTCAACTGATGTAATGCGTGTCAGATTCAGCTTGTAGTGTGTTGCCTTCAATTCAAGGCTTTTTTGGAAATGTTATAAAAGTGTTCAGCTGGATCCAATATTTAATCATATACAAAATTACCTTTAAACACATTTTTAAGCATGAAAAAAAAGAAACATAGTAGATAATTCACTTAACTAAAGTAGTGTGAGTCGCATTTGTGTTTCAGAGCATATTCTGGGTTAAATTAACCTTTAGGAACCGGGCGGTACACATGTTGTACCATAAGTCTTTTTTCTTTAGAGGACAAGGTTGAAATTTTCACTCAAACCCTTTGGAGCCGGTCATTTTTTTCAAAGTTTCATACGTCTGGTAGGACAGTTTATACCTTCTCTTTTCAATGGAAAAGAAATCTGTGGTTCAACTGTCGTACTATCTGGGTCGAAAGAAAAATTTCTATATGAACAGCGGGCTGTTCATGTAGAAATTTTAACTTGATCCAAAAGGTTAACTTGAACAAATCTGTATCTAATCACTATAAAATAGTTACTTGACTAGCAAATTACTACATAAAAGTAGTGATGCACCAGATATCCGTATCTGTGGAGATTCGAGGGAAAAAATGTCTTTCCTTATCCATTTTGCATTTTGTGGATCGTAAACAAATCTTTTAGTCTTAAATTTTATTATTTATTTTAAATGCAACTTATGTAGGTAACTATAAAATGTTATAGAAAACAGGAAATAACTTTTTTTTTCAAAAAATAATTTTTTTTAGCGACCATTTCCATCTCTCTGTGAAACAAACATTTATTTCATGTTAAAAGTTGATCAGGGGAAACATTATGTTTTTCACTTAATGTTGACTATATAAAGAGCAAACTTACTTTTACTAATGATTTTTTTTTACATTTTTGCTGTTCTATATTTTTTGAAAACTTTTACAGAATTACATTTTCTGCGATAGCTGGATCAGCAATATTTTATGAATATGTAAAGCATAATAAGGTAACAAATCATACTTATTTCAATATTTTTTAACACCTAGTAGTAATGATGACCTAGTAGCCCTGATGTAAATTTCAGATACTGTGAATGTTTATACATTTCTCTTTTACATATTTTTTTCATTTATATGTGTTTTAAATTGGTGTCTTCAAAGTTCAATCCATCTTAACTGTTATAAGTTTTTTAATTAAAATAGTTTTTTCATACAGTTCCTGAAAGAAGTATAAATGATGCTTTGCAGTAATTTAAATATTTCTTAATGAACTCAAATGTGTTGCTTTCTTAAAAAGATAAAAAGTAAAGTAAAAATTTTTAATGCCTCGAAATCGTTTGTGAAAGCAAAAAAAAAAAAAAAAAATTAAAAATGAATTTGCTAATTCAAAGAATTTTGGCATACACAAAAAATGAATAAATAAATAAATTAAAAATCAAATATGCAATCAATAAGTTTTTAATCCCATAGCTTTTGTATATATGCATGTACTGGAGATAGGTTGGTATTTACATTACTTATAAGTAAAAAATAGGTTATTTTAGTTTATTTTTCTTGTTCTCTTATTTTGTCTTGTAAATAAAGTAAATAATTCTTATAGGTCTATTTATCCAGTCAGAATATCAATAAAAAAGCATTTATGGCAGAACCAATTAGTGATATTGAGACATTTACAAAGGTATCGTGTATTTTTATTTGCATTAATTTACTTTTTTGATTAAAATAAATCCTAACAATATGATTTTTATTAGTTAAAATGTTTTAATACAGTCCCCTCCCCCCTCCCCGTTTGGTAAGTTTTTATGCACTTTTTTGCAATGCCCTGTACTGTTTTTTTTGGATCCATTCTCTTAAATATTTATTAATAGGACATAAAATACTTTTTATTGCAAGGTGGATTTAAAACAACAAAGATTGTACTTTGAATAAATTTTTCTTTTTATAAAGTTCACTGGTATGTTACAGTCTACTGATGACTTCTGCACATAGTTAACATAGTTACAAGGCTATTGTGGCTTGATGAGTAAGGCATTGAATTTGGAGGTTTTGGGTTTAACTCCAGCCGATCGCATATTTATCTTGCTCAGTAATGCTGACTGGGACACATTTACGGGGTTCGTACTTCCTTAAAAAACCCTTAAGAGACCCTTAATTTTATCGAGCCGAGGTCCCTAAAAAACCCTTAAAAAGTCCTTAATTTTGGAAACTTTTCCTTAATTAAGAAAAAACTGTTTCATGTTCATTTGTAGAGGTTATCATCAGTAAGTATAATGTCAGGTTATGTTTAAGGCCAATCGTTTAAGAGCTATTCAAAATGGTAGCCATTTGAATAGCTCATGTCATTTGAATCAGTCTATTGCAAATCTCTCTGCATATTAAAAACATTATGTACTCTTAAATCGAGTACTTTGAAATTGTGTTCCTAAAGTTTTTTAAATATTTTCCTATGAGTCCTTAAAAATTTTTGAGAGTCCTTAAAAAGTCCTTAATTTTCATTTTTAAAAATGAGTATGAACCCTGATTTAACATGACTGTTGTCACAAATTCCCTCAAGTTCCCTGTCCAAATTAATACCTCTATGGGTGCTCTACCAGGTATTTCTTGCTTCCTGGTCTGGATAAAAAAAATAGAGCAATCTTCATAGGCCATCCAATCTATTAAACTGCATGTTTTGGTCAATACAGTTGACCCTGGAGTGAGTGAGTGAGCCACATAGCTACATAATAAAGATGCACACGTTCACGCTGTGCATGAATACATTTGCTGCTTGGAAGATACATTGCTGTAGATATGTTGTTAAAAATATCCAGCCAGTCTGAATAGTTTGCCTGAATGCAAAAGGGTGCTTTACACTTTTTCATTTGTGTAAATGAACCACCTTGAACTTAACTGTCATGCTCAATCTCATGAGATTATTCTTGTCTTTGAAGTTTTGTTGTTCATTGATTTGTTACAATTTAAGTTTTGTAAAGGCAGCTTAGAAGCTCTTATAATAGTGAACTAAAAATAATGATAATTGATTTTAGATTTTACTGAAAACAATTTTAAAAAGTGCATTAAAATATGTAAAATTTTACAAATAAAAAGGAGCAGACAGTCCATGCAAGAGCTATATGTAGACAACTTTCCATTATGAAAAATATTGCTTTATTATTATTATTGTTTTAATTTAATTATTATTCTTTTAATATAGTGAATTGGTTGCAAAATTTGTAATGAATGTCAATTATCCAGTACTTAATTGTTCAAATATGCCTTCAAAGTACTTTATGCATGAAAACATGATTTTCCACATTTTTACTGCTTGGAAGTACAAAAAATTTCTCTCTTTGTTATAGGAACCAGAAGATATGAAAAGACGAATGGAACTCATGATTTTAAGTGTGCAGGTACCCCAATAAGCGACTTTTACAAACATAACACATGGATCAATAAGTCCCGAGACTAACAATGAAAACAAAATTTTTTTTTAATTCATCAACATAATCACCTTTTAGGGGCCGATGCTTTTCCAATTTTTCAATACCATGTTTAAAAAAAAATTATCTTTTGCTTCAAAATAAGCTTCAGTTTCAGCGATGACCTCCTCATTTGAGCCAAATCTTTTTCCCTGGAGCATTTTTTTAAGATCAGCAAAGAGCCAGTAGTCACTGGGGGCTAAATCTGGCGAGTATGGGGGTGGGGAAGCATATCAAAGCCTAATTCGTTCAATTTTGCCATTGTTTTCATCGACTTGTGGCAGGGTGATTGTCTTGGTGAAAAAGGATTTTTTTCTCTGCATGTGCGGTCGTTTTTTTGCGATTTCCTCCTTCAAACTCACCAGCAAGTCAATATAATAATCACTGTTAATCGATTTACCTTTTTCGAGGTAATCAATGAAAATCACGCCATGCGTATCCCAAAAAACTGACGCCGTGACTTTGCCAGCTGACTGCTGCGTTTTCGGACGCTTCGGACGGCTTTCGCCAGCTGTATGCCACTCAGATGACTGCCGCTTCGACTCTGGAGTGTAGTGATGTATCCATGTTTCGTCCATGGCCACGTAACGACACAAGAAATCTTTTTTGTTGCGAGTAAATAGCGATAAACAGCTTTCTGAATCATCGATTCGTTGCTGTTTTTGTTTCATCGAAAGCAATCGCGGCACCCACTTGGAAAAAACTTTTTTCCTACTCAATTTTTCATGGAGGATAGTAAATACACTTCCATATGATATCTGTGTCATCTCAGCAATCTCACGGAGCTTGACTTTATGATCTTTCATTATAATTTTTGTCACTTCACTCACATTTTCCAGTGTAACGGCTTCCACAGGTCTACCCGAGAGTTCCGCGCCATTTGTGTCAGTACGGCCACGTTTAAACTCGGTAAACCACCGACAAATCGTTGCTTTTGATGGACAAGAGTCCGGGTAACATTTTTCAATCCATTGTTTCGCTTGCACGGTGTTTTTACCCATTAAAAAACAATATTTTATCAGAACACGAAACTCGTTTTTCTCCATTTTTTAAACAAACTACAAAACGACTTTACTCCAACCTCGATAACTCAGATGTTTCTGGTCTGATCGACATAAAATTTTGACATGTTTTAAGCAAAGGTTAGTACTCTAGAAAGACCTGGTTACTGGTTTACTACGAGGGCCATTTCTGGGTTAGTCTCGGGACTTATTGATCCATGTGTTAAATCATTTCTATACATGTATGCAGAATAGATTTTGATGTGTTTTTTTTAATTTTTCATTTTTGTTTTTCAGAAAGAATTATGCAATACTCTAGAGAAATTTGAAGATGGTAAAAAGTTTCAAGTGGATCGGTGGGAAAGAAAAGAGGTCTGTGGCTAGGTTTTAAATATTTTGTTAAGATTAAAGTTTTCAAATGTGATAAAGCTTATACTAAAAAGTAATAACTAAGTAAACATTGTGATGCATTCCTCGTATCATTAGAATTGATTTACACAGCAACATCAAAAAGTGTATTTAGTGTTTGATGAGATGCTTTACACAATTTAGTGTTTTGCTGCATTTTAAGATTTTTCTTTCCCCCCTTAAGGGTGGTGGTGGCATAACTTGTGTTTTGGAAGACGGAGATGTATTTGAAAAAGCTGGAGTTAATATTTCTGTGGTTCATGGAATTTTACCTCCTGGTGCTATTCAGCAAATGAGAGCTAGGTAAAGTATTTATTCTAAAGATTGTGTATGTGAGCCACACCCATTCAGCAATGAAACTCTGTATAATTTAATTTTTCCATATGTGTCTCAAGTTCTTTCTAATGAATAACCATTTAAATATATGCTATTTCTTCATACATTTATTCTAAAGATATTGTATGTAAGTAACCTATTCAACAACAAAACTGTCTGCATCCTTTTTAATTTCTTCATATATGTCTCAAGTTTTTCTTAAGGGTAACCATTTATGTCTATGGTATTTTTTCTAATGGATAACCTTTTAAATATATGCTATTTCTTTTAATGAATCACCATTGTTTTTCTGTTAAAAAAGGATGCTACTGTAGAATTTGTTTTGCCAACAGTAGTCAAACTAATAAACTAATTCAGTTGCTTTAGGTTTTGTATTAGAACTATTTTGTTTGGATCTGGTGCATTCTAACACTACACCATTTGTGTTGCCAGGTTGAGCTCAAATAATTTCTTCTGCTTTCAAAACATGTATTCAATTTCTCCTAATTTATCATTTCAATTATGTATTGGCAAAAACTTTTTGAGACATTAAGATTGCTAGGTAACCAAGTCTATGAATGTTTGTAAAACCATAACATAACAAACAGAAGTACTAATGTAAACTTTTTTTATTGTATTAAATTTGTCATGAATTAGATTCTGTAAGTTGTTTATTTACATTTAGTTGATGTTTTTTTTTTTTTTTAGCACTATTCAATCATAAAAAGAGACTGTAACCATGCATATGTTTATGATCTTCTCCCATAAAGAAAATGCTACTAAACATAACTTAATTTTTTGTTCTGAATTTAATAATTTCACCATGATTCTTAATCATGTCAACTTTCTGTTGGATTTCATATGTTACAATATTCAAAGCCTAATGGTTTTTACAAAGTTTTAAATTTTGGTATTTTCTGGTTCATTAAGTGTTAATTTTCGTATATCATGACTGTGTTGTAAGGGGGAGGGGGAGACCTTTTTTAAAACTTTTATTTTTTTTATTGCAAACGTAATGTAAATTGGTTCCTAACTGCCTAATTTTTGCGGTTCAAAATCAACTTTATTTTGCAACTATTGCTTGTGATGCTGACAATTTACTAATATACTTTTATGACTTGATACTTATATTTCTGTTTTAAAAATCTTTCAGAGGCAAAAAATTTTCAAACTCAAACAAACTACCCTTCTTTGCTTGTGGTGTGAGCTCTGTTATACATCCAGTAAGTCCTAAATAAAATACTTTTTTTAGTGTGTAAATTTTCACTGCATGGTTATTAAATTTAAAATACTCTAATTACTCTCTTAAAAATATTTATTAATTTTTCTATTTTACTGTTTCCATTAACAATTAAGAGAAACTTCTGACTATCATTTTTATCTAAACCTACTTTAATTATCATTTGCCTTAACAAAGTTTTCTTATATGCTAAGTGAAAATAGAAGTAATCATTATTAAGCTTTTTGCACAATAACTTGCTTTTCTTTGATGCTTTTTTTTATACACTTTTCAAATATTTCTTTAATGCATTTTTAGAGAAATCCCAATGTTCCAACTGTTCACTTCAATTATCGATACTTTGAAGTGGATAATGGTGATGGCACAACAACTTGGTGGTTTGGAGGTGGGACAGACTTGACTCCGTATATTCTTGATGAGGATGACTGCAAACACTTTCATAAGGCTTTAAAAAAATGTTGTGACAAGCATAACAGTTCATATTATGAGGATTTTAAAAAATGGTGTGATGACTATTTCTACATTAAACATAGGGGTGAGAATAATTTTCTTAAATTAATCAAGTAACCTTAACCTTTCTTTCTTTTCCTTAAAAATGAAGTACATTTGCATTTCTCAATGTAGTTGATTTCTGTAGAAAGTGTTTTCTTCATAAAACAAATGTTTTTAGTAGAAATGTATAACATTAATTTAAAATATATGTATAGCAGCTTTTTGTCTTTAATTTTACTGCTTTGAAAAAATGTATTTAAACAATTCAAACTAGTTTTCCTTTTCTCAGGGGTTGATTGTGGTAATGGTTTACACAACTAATCCCCGTTTAACCTGTAAGTCTTCTATTTTCACAACTGTTTGTTCTGAAGGCATTCTTCCAGTTGCAAAAATGCTCAAAATAATGTGCAAATTTAGGACACTTACAGTTAGTTTGAAAGGGGGTGGGAATTTTTCGAAAATTACGAAATCTAAAAATTTTTGTTGGACCTTAGTAGATCTGAAAAAAGTCACACACCACTCACCACTTGGTGACTAAAAGTCTTACTTTGGAAAACAAATAAAATACTCAAGTGGTCACTTTTTCAATACCTTACCAGCTACAGATAATTATTACATTACCAAGTTTTTCGCTGCATTTAGTTTGTGATACAAAAAAGCTTCCAAGTTCTCAGATGGTCTTCCATATTTTCAATGCATCATATGTGTACAGTTCAATTTTTTTTACAAAAATTAATGGTTGAAACAATATTGGATCCATTCCACTTAAATGGTGTCATGCTACATAAAAACAACTCACATATTTAACCAAAACTAATTATCCAAAAAGATAATGAACAACATTTTTTGTTTAAAAAATCAAATGTATGTATAATTTCTTATGCAACAAAATTTTGTTCTCTACCTTTTTAAACTATTACCTTTTAATGATCTAACTACATGAGGTGTCACATACTGAGCAAAATGTCAGTTTTTCTGTGTAATGGCTCATTATTTCATAAAGTTCCTTGTGTTTTTTAAACATTTATATATATTAATGATGTGCTGTTTATCTATATCGGTATCCATGAATGTCCTAGGGAAAATAAAGTTCTGTGTCAGTATCCCTTTTCCATTTGGTGATTCGTAAACGGATTATTATTCTTAAATTTTATAACATATTTGATATTTTACATAATGGTAACTATAAAATACTATTAAATCTCATTTAAATGACTGATGAATCTATAACAAGGGCGAAAGGTAAAACTGCCGTCTGGATGGCATAACCAGGGTGTAGTTATTTTGCATGCATCAGTCATGCTTAAGAAGCTAAAATAATGCCTAAAAATGCATCTGATTTCTATCTTTGAACTATCATTAAGATTTTTTTTTTTTACTTTTGTTTTTAGAAGAGAGTCGGGGTGTTGGTGGAATATTTTTTGATGACCTAGATACTCCTGATCAAGAAAAATGCTTTCAATTTGTAACTGTAAGCTATATATTTTAATATGGTTTTTACTTCAGATATTTTCAATGAAATATTTGAGGAGCTTGTTTCCAAATAGCATTACATTAACTTTTATCATTTTTGAGTAACTGAAACTTTGTCATGCAGGATTTAATATTGCATTTTAAAAATATATACATTTTCTTAGTAAGTTAGGGATGATAATTACACTAAATTACTTGGGTAATAAAATCCTGACAGCACAGAAGTAGAAGAAGAAAAATTGACTTCCACAGGTTTGAATACTAAACTGTGTGGTTTATGCTCTTTTGTCACAAAAAAATAAATAAATAAATAAAATGAAATGAGGTACTTTTATATGAAATTAATTCAAGTTCTGTTTTTCTTTGTAAATATAACATTCATTTAGGATGCATAATTTTGTGAGGTAGTTTCCACAAATCTTCATTTGAAAATTATATTTCTTTATCACTCTCCTTATTTCTATTTAGGTAAAGTGGTTAGAATATTGTTGTATGATTTTTATAAAACAAATGCATTCATACAATTTAGTAATTCCCAAATTTTCAAGTAATGTCAAAGCATTTTTTATTTCACTGGTTTCTTAATGCTTGAGATTTTTTCCCCGTGTGCTTTTGTGACACAAACAACACGATCTCAGGGAAAGCTGCAATTATTTAAACGACTCAGTCATTTTTACCACAACACTTACTTGTGGCATAAATCTTCTCAGAACAAACAAGAATTCCTTCTTGTGTTTTTAATACAACAAAACTGGAAAATCGACTTATTGTAACTATTTGTTAGACATATGCTGCTGTCTTTTCCATTAAAAAAGGTATTTTTGGAAATTTCTTATTAACGTCTTTTGGAAACAAGCTCTTCATTTATGCTCTGAAGTTTTAATCGTTATTTTATACTATTGCTTTTCAAACTCTTTTTTTTTTCATTTCCTTATATTTTTGTGACATTGCTTGTCTGAATAAACTGTCAAATTATATACATATTTCCTTTCAATGTAATTTTAGTTTGCAGAGATTCGATTAACATTTTGTCGATTACAAATTAATAGTAAACTTTGTTGAGTAAAAAAGTTAAGTTTTAAGTGTTTTAAATAATGAAAGTAACAATGTCCCTTCTGTTATTTCTTATTACCATTTGAAAAAGCATATGAATGTTATTATTCATTCTCTCCCTTGTAATAAAATTCCATGTAGGAGATTCTGAAACAGTTTTATTCCTGAAGTCCTTTATGTAGATTAAAATAAAAAGCTTTACATAATGAATGCATAAAATCATTGTTAATAATCTAATATTGATTTTTCTACTATTAGGTGTGTTCAGTTATGGTAACTCTACCCACGTATATGTTGCTTTGGCATAACTCTTCAACCTGTCTTTATAATGTTGTCATAAACATTAAAAAAGTCTTAACTAGAATAAATTCTAAATACAGCATTAAGAAATTATTTGGATTAAATTGAACAAATTAATGCTCTCTATTCAATTCAGTTAACATAATTTTGATTTTTCAACTATGTCAAAACAAAATCAGAAAGAAAAAAAAGTTCATACTTTCCAATAAGGATATGCTTACTTCATAAATAACAATTGCAATAATACTTAAAAGTCTTACAAAGGCGATTTTCAAGCATTGTCTGTAAGAAATTAGTTAAAGAACTCAACACTTCTCACCACAATCTGACTTTATCTTCATAGGTAATTTCCATCTTTCTGCCTTTGAAAAGCTCCTTTCAATGCTTTTATATGTTTTTAAATTGTGTGTTTTGTCAATCTAAAGAGTTTAACTCTTTTTTTTTAAAATCATCTAAGAAACTAGTATTTATCATTCATTTATTGGTGAACAGCTATTGTCTTTCTCTTCTTCTGATACTTATGGTGTATGCTTCTAAATCCAAATGCTTTTTCCGTGTTTTTTTTTTGTCTTTGTGTATCATTGATTTGTTTGTTAGTATTTTGGGCAATTCAAAAAAAAAGAAAGAAAAAAAATCCCCTCTTCTGCCAATATGAAACTGAGCAGTTCAAATAAAACTGCTGAGCTGCTTTGCATACATCTGAACAGATGTAACAAAACAGCATTTACCTAATGAATAGGGAATAAATTTCTCCCTTTTCTAATCAATATAATACTAATTATTATTAGTTTTTTAATGTTAATAAAGAAAAGTAATCTTTCTTTGAATGCAACAATAGATTTTTCAATTTTCCAAACATTTTATTAGTGAACAGAAAGGCAAATTCATGAGAACAATTTTGTAAATTGCTTCCTTTTAAAAGGTTGCACGTAGCAGCAGCATGTTAAACTTAGCTGGAGAAATTCCTACAGTCCTTAAAGACAACTGGGTGCATTGCAAATGGTATCCATTGGGGCATGTCTTCTTTGGAGCATCGATTTTGAAGGGGTATACAGTAAAAGTCAATATTTTTTTATCAAGAAAGTCAAATTGGTACCAATTAAAATACCTAATTATTAATTACAACTTCTCAAATAATCAAAACAATCCTTTATTTCTGCCCTATATTATTTTTAACAGCAATATCCATAAGAACTTGATGTGATATGTAATAGTTTTATTGCTGTTTTAAGGGAACGGGTAAGCACTATCTCTGCCATGTTAAATTCGCTAATTTTATGTACTTTTTTCTCGAGAAGGTGAAAGATAGAGCTGAGAGAAATTTTTATATGTTAGAGTAACATATTTTGCATACTTTACCATGCCCTTTTCTCTAAGTGGATATACAATTAAAAGTTTAATATTTTACTCAAAACCACTTTAAAATTAGCATTTTTGAGGATTATTGACTTCATACTAAATCTTTATCAATATATCGTCAAATCCCTGTGTTAAAATGTAAAGAAGTACATAATATAAGGGTCATTAAAAAATGGCCCACTAAATTTGATATAATTGAGAAAAATGAACATGAACATGAAAAAATAGTGTTTCCAGCAAAACACATGAAAAGATTTCATTTATGTGATGAACACAGTGAATGCTTTCAAAAGAACAAAAAGTTCTGATGCTTCTGTTTCTTTCTTTTTTTTTTTTTGATAAAAAAGTATAAGGTTGGAAAGGATAAAAGTTTAAACTTTTTAATGATATAGAAAAGTAAAAATCGTAATTTTTGTTTGAAATTTTATCCCCTTAAGGAAATTGTTATGCATTTCATTAAATAAAGAATATCAATTGTAAATAACAGAAATGATATTGAGTTAGAAGATATTGAGTTATGAAAATAGGTTTTCAGAAGCCAGAAGATATTGAGTTATGAAAATAGGTATTAAGAAGCCAGTTAACATTTACAGACATTTCATTTTCAAAGTAGTCCTAACTACATTTTGTATGATAACAAAAATAGTTATCGTGTTTTAAAAAAGAGAGGTTTTATGTAATATTTGGTGAGAGAAACTCTCCCCAAGTACAGAACTTACAATAATTACATTTTATCTAAATTAGTATTGGGGCATTTATGCTGTTTCCGTATATGGGAGGATTGAACAAGAAATCTCCAAGAGAATTATTGAAACTTCAAGATTCTACTGTCTGATTACTGTAGGAAAAAGTGGATTTTGTTTATTAGTATTTCTGTATACTATTATTAATTGTACTTTGCTTTTCTTTCTTTCTAATTATTTTTTAATTTCTGTTTCTATTTAATTGACTGTTTTATGCCTAAATCTATTTCAATATTCTATTCTAGACATGTGCCAATGGTGTTATTCCTAGTTATATACCTATTGTAGAAAAGAACAAAGATAAAGGGTATTCTTATGCGGACCGACAGTGGCAACTTCTTCGTAGAGGAAGGTCTGTCTCATAATTTTTTTTAGAAATAAATCAATGAATGAAGTTCAATTTTTTTTTGTTCACATATATGAATTACATTTACAGCTTTTTAATAACTGGTAGATCATTTTTTAAGTGCCAGAATTTACTTCTAAAATTCCATTATCAAATATAACACAAAATTAGCAAAGGAATATGAATTAGAAAAGTAAACTTTACTTTTACATATGTTGGCAGCTGCCAAACATTTTTGAATCAATCAAATCTACACTCCCTTGTACATGTGGATTTAATAGTTCACATGTATGGTAAAACTCCAATTATCCAAATCAGTTGAAGACCAGGATCATTTGGTTGATTAAATTTAGTTCTTGCATAAATGGGAAAACATGAGTTTTAGAAAAATTTACGAGGTTCATAAACCTGAGTATGACGAACATAAGACAGTAATGTATTGATAAACAAAGAAAATACTCGGCACATTAAATGTTTCGCAATTTTGGAGTGATTTCTGGTCATTTATTGATTAAAGCAGTTTTAGCTTCTCCTCAAAATGGTATCATTTCTATGAAATGTGTGCATTTTATCGATTATTATGTAATGTGTAATTTCCGAAATCGCAAATTAGGCTTAGTGGGAGAAAATGCTCCGGCCGGTGAGTGCAGTTCGCGTCAACAGCTGCCGGCCTGATAGAGCGTTTTCTTCTGCGGGCTGCTGTCCCGAACGGGTTAATGAAAAAAAAAAATACGTCCAGATAAGTTACACTTTTTACAAAAAAATGTTACGGTTTAGAATTCCCTTATTTTGATTTCAAAATCTCTATTTGTTCTTTTCAAGAGGAAACAACATATTAACATTTATATAACTCAAAAAATATCAGAATAGTTTCATTTTTAACCAAAAAATCCTACGGTGATAGGAAATGGTTAGAATAGTATTTATTATTTTTGTGTATTGTTTGTAGTACAGTATACCCTCCATATCTCAAAAACCTCAACATGACGAAATATTATTTTCACCCTTGATTTTGCATATTTTTTAATGCAGGGTTGCCACGCCACAGGGAAACCTGAAAAAAAACAGGGAAAATACAGGGAATTGAAAAATCAACAGAAAAACAGGGAAAATCCAGTGAATTTTGAAAATTTCTTCTAAAATTTGGAAAGTGCAGGGAATTTTACTTTTTTTCAAAAGTTCAAGTTGCCAAAATGAATTCTAAAATATGTGAACTACCAATGAATAAATTTATGCCCAAATGAATAAAATAATAATAATAAATAAAATAAAATAAATAGTAATTTTACTTCTCAGTTTTTTTTTTTTGCTAAGTTTATTCATTTATAAGTAAATATTTTATTGTGTATTATAGATGCAAAAATATTTATTACTTAGTTTGAAATGCATTTTAAAGCTTATGCTAATTTAATTAGAGAGTATGAGATTAGTCATCAATCCGTTCTTTGATTTCAGTTTTAATGAATTCTGCTTTGTCCCCCTATGTTTTTATTTAGTTAGTTTTTTTTCTATGCCAGGATATTAATGTTCATATAGAATATCAGTGTTTGCTCGCTCGTAATAATGCATATTCATGCAGGGAAAACACAGGGAATTTTTCTCCCGGAATTGAGTGGCAACCCTGTAATGTTATTTTTCATTCTTATGTTGAAGAGTTTTCAATCAAAACCTTGTTATGTCGAATATTTTCCGAAGTCAAAAAGTAATCTTTCTTGAGAAAACACAGTTGTGTCGAAGCAACTGGAGGAATGTTTCCAAAAAGTTCTCACTCCCTTCATAATTTCTCTCAGTGGTTAGGAAGGATTCAAAGAAGCTTATCTTGTTGTCACTTTTATTCTAAAGCAAATGGGTTTCAAAAAATAGAAGTTCTGTGAAGTCCAACAAACCAACCCAACAATTAACCCGGGAGAACGCGCGTCTCCGAGACAAACGTTAGGACGCGCGGGGTCATAAAATTACCCCAAACCAAAGTTCCTTCCTGCACAGATGAAAACTTATTTATTTTAATGTTGCTTTCTTAAAACCATATTGTTATACAATTACAGACATTGAAACCTATCATTTAGACAAAAATGTGACACACAAACTAACTTTTTTCTGCAGTTCTGTTTAAAGGCATAGAACGTAATTTTTTTACACAGAGCTCATATTAATTTTGTGGGTTATTACATTTTATATAATTAACAATATTTATAACAACTATCATTCCAGAATTGATGTTTTTAAAGAAAACTTGATAGATTTATATTTAAAATGTTTTAACTTTTAATCGAAGATGATTTTTTGGCTTAATTTCTTTTTATATTCTCTTGTGTTTTTATACTGCATGTATGAAGATCACCAAAATATTATTTTGATTGTAGTTATCATAATTTAAGTTTATTTTACCCTGGTCGAATGAAAGGGAGATGATAATTTAATTGAATAAGTGTCCCTTTCATTCCATTTGATCAATTTCTAAATTAGTATTATTTTGCCATAATTTTTTCTCTAAAAAATATTTAAGAAATATATTTACTAATCAGCATAAAGTATACTTTTTATATGGTTGTTTCAAAGTACAAAATTCTTTCAATTGAAAAAAAAGCGACGAACTGACCGTATCAGACAGGCGAAATAGTTGATCTGTCAAGCAAACGGAAGGACGTGCGGGATCATAGAATGACTCCAATAACTGACCAAACGTGTCTTGGCTAAATACAAATGGCAGAAATACCTCCGAATTAGTAACAAAAGGTAAATGGGGGGTAGAAACTCAGCTACTGAGAAGAAAGGAGTGAACTGGTGTATAGTTTTCTTGGAATTAGAGTTAGAAAATTGCTTTGGGGTTATAATATGACCCCGTGCGTCCTCCCGAGTTAAAGGAATTTTTCTCCTCTTTCTCAAAACATTTCGTTAAACCATTTTATCCTATTCCCACCTCCGTAAAAGGAGAGATGGACAGAAAACCCCTTTTGTGACACAGAGAATGACTCAATTCTACACCCACAAGCCCAGAGGCAAACAATTTAAGAATCTTTAGCTGTTATTCTTATGTTCATCTTGATTGAAAGAAATATTTCTCAACCACTTCGATTGGACAGTGACCCTGAATTCTCTGAGCATTAAGCTATCTTAGACTATTAAAAAAGGCAGGTGGGGCAAGATCTTGCAGATAACATTTTGGGAGAAGAAGGGTGAACTTTTTGTCTTGCTTTCGCCCTCGCTACACCTTTGTCATTTGATTTTTGCTCCCGAGTATAAAGTGTTTCAATATTTATTGTCACTTGTATAAAAAATAGAAATTTTCAAATAGAAAAGTTAGTTGAATGACATTGTCAAAAAAATACGTCACCAGACTACAATTATAAATTTTTTAATGAAGTTCTAACAATGTAAATTTACTGTATTGTGCTCATTCTTGTCAATTTAATGTATAATTATTTTTGACTCACTTTTTTTCAACTATGATTACATGTTTTGACTTATTTTCAGTTTTCTTGACTTATTTTTATAATATTATTTTACTTTAATTATGACTTTGTTACTTAGAAAATGCAATATCTCCTAATTTGTTTACTGTTCCTTCGACTTTGTGATATCGCGAGCGTACTGTACTTGTAGTACTCTGCCGACTGAAACAAAATATATGGCCCAAGGATACTAATTTTGTTTGATTCTTACCATAATTTCTTGCAGATTATATCCTTAGAAAAAAAGTAGAAAAAAAATTGAGATGCAAATAATATGCTGCAGCGATCCAGATTCCCCCCCCCCCCTTCTGTCGAATATCTTTTTGTAATAGCATTTGCTACTAAATGACTCTGACATTCTTTGAACTCATACATTTATTTTCCTAGAAACACTAACCCAGCCGTGAACTGTTCAACAATATAAATGCAATACAATATGTTAACATTTTGACGTTTTTGATTCAATCGCTAATTTTTATAGCTTTATCAAAAACTTCTGTGTCTTGAAACCTCTTAATCTTTAATTTTTCTGCTGTCAAATGAAATTTGAAATGGGTTCAATTGTATTACAATGCATCATTTTTCTTTTTTAATCCATGTTTTCTTGCGTAAAGTAGTTCTTTGCTGTGTTACAGGTAACATTTCCCATGTTATTGCCAAATTGAATTTTTTTGCAGTGCGAATGCTTTTGAGCGTAACAATTTAATTTGATTTTAATATTTTGAAGTTCAAAACAACAAAAAAATAATGATTGTTTGCTTTGTATATGTAGTATAATTTAATGACTTTCCACTGCTTTTTCCCTAGTCACCACAACACATTATTTTTCTGTCAAAAAAAAATTCCATCATTTTTTCAACTGTTCGAAAAGAAAAAAAAACTGTTTAAAGGGTAAAGAGACTGTAAACACCATGACTAAAGTAGGCACATTTTCAGAGTATTGAAAAAAAGAAAGAAAGAAAGAAAAAAACCTAAACGTTTTCACTATATAATTTTAATTGACTTGCTATTGCACGTTTCTCATTTTTGTACCGCTCACAAACTCATTTTTGTACCGCTACATTATTTGAATTAAATGTTGATAACCAATTGCAAAGAAAAAAAGAAATCCAACCTTAAAGGTTAATTTAATACCTGAGGGTGACATTGCAGTAGTGGAAAATTGCATACCTTTCATATTGAAAATAGAGAAAAGGCTGAAAAAAAAAGAATAAATTATTTTGCTTGTGTCATATGTACTTGTTTTCTGTCATGTATTCAATGTTTCATTCATGGGCATACATTGTTTTGCAGCTTTTACAATTTTCTCACTTATTACCTCTCTCTCACAACAAAACTTATATTTTTTGTAGGTATGTTGAATTTAACTTAATCTATGACAGAGGAACAAAATTTGGTCTGATGACACCCGGTGCTCGATATGAAAGTATTCTCATGTCTCTTCCTCCTTTTGCTGTAAGTAATATATACAATTTTCATACTTTTTTTCAGAGCTAATTTATGCCATTTAAATTACAAATATAAATAGTTATTTTATTGTTTTTAAAACAAATGTATGTATGACCAATACTTCTTTCAAATTATATCATTTTTGTTATTCAAACTTTAAACATAAATAAATTTCGAAATATGTAACTAAATGTTAAGTGGGCACTTTAATACCAAAACATAAACACTCTCAACTTCACACTGCTAGCGAAATTTCAGTGAATGGTTTTGTTTTACATAACAGCCATAAAAAGTTAAATCTTCAATTAGAAATTTTATTCTGTAATGAATAAATGTTTACATATTTAAAGTTTAAAAGTTATTATTTAAAGTCTTAAAAACAGGCAAAATAGTTATGTGGTGCAACACATTTAAATAAAACTGTGGGAACCAACATATTTTTTTTTTAAAGATTTTTATTAAATTGCTCTCTATACTCTTTGAACTGCTACATCATTTTATTTTAACTGATTTTTCCTTTTAAGCACTGTTGTGTTTAACAAATTTCTCAGCATATATAATTCCCTACAATAAGTCAGTAGTTTTTGTCGTCATATTGCATGTTACAGTATAAAATTTTTATAACTTTCAAAACTGTATACGATATTATCAGGAAAAAAGATTTTTTTTTTTTATTTTTTTTTTGTTGAAAGAATAAAGTACTGAAGTAACATTTCCTGTTAAAATGAGATGGGAGTTAAAGATATTTGGAAATTAGAATTTAAGCTAAAACTTATATTTGACTAATCACATATTCAACTAGCAAATATTTAATTATGCTATTTTTATTTGTGTTTAACTGTGAGATTGTTTTGAACATTTTGTTATTAAATGACATCAAACAGTTTTATAGCATACATTTTTAAGCAACTGTTTAAGTTTGAATCTTTGGGTTGGCATGTTCTAGAGTTCAGCAGATGTTGAGCAATCCCCTTGTTTTGAATTATTTTCGTTTTTAGACTTTGCATTTAAGTGTACTTCTTTAATAGATAAAATTGTTGAAAAAATGTGTGTTTAGCATAACAATTAAAACCATTCTTAATAATGTATACTTTTTGCTAGAATCTCTTGGGTTTTTTGTCATGATTTTTATAGACATGATTAGATTACAAAAAGTTGTGCCTTAAATTCTTGTTGAGCATTTGATTCTTGAAATAAAATTGGTTTTTTTATTCCTAATTAAATAAATAAATATGTATAAAAAATTAAGTACGAATTATAGAGTTAAGTTGAAGCATAAGTTTGCATATAGTTCAAGAAGATTGATCTAAAAATGCCATTATGAGAAAGGTTTTGTATTAATGGATGATTTTGCATCTGTTTGTTAAAAGACCTTTTGAAATTCTTTGTATAAAATTTTAAAATGCTCCATGTTGAAAGTTTTTTTTTTTTTTGTGTTTTTTTAATCGGTTGACTTATCTTTCTCTCAGTTAACCTTTAGGAACCGGGCGGTACACATGTTGTACCATAAGTCTTTTTTCTTTAGAGGACAGGGTTGAAATTTTCACTCGAACCCTTTGGAGCCGGGGATTTTTTCAAGGTTTCATACGTCTGGTACAACAGTTTATACCTTCTCTTTTCAATGGAAAAGAAATCTGTGGTTCAACTGTTGTACTACCTGGGTCGAAAGAAAAATTTCTCTATGAACATCCCGGATCCAAAAGGTTAAGGAATTCGTAATCTGAATTATGCAAAAAATGAAAAAGTGTCGCATAATAGGATTGTGTTAGCAGTTTTGTTTTATTTATTCTTTTTCCTGAAAACTTTGAAATTTTTTAGAAATAATAATATTCTATGATTATTACAAGGTTTGCTTTCTTTCCTTTTTAGTATAGTAAATTACTTATCTGTTAATTATGGCACCTCATTTGCAAATTTTGCATTTTAATTTTTGTTGTAGTTAAGCCAAAAAGTTAGTTAAATTTAAAAACAATCAACCATGTTAATTTATGGAACATTTCAGAGCAATATTTATTAGTTAATGTTTTGTAATACAGTAAATATTATTGAACAGAAAAGCCCCGAGTGGTACTGAAAACTGCCTCTTTAGTGTAATATTGGAAAAGGAGTTTGAATTAATAATAAAATTAACTTACGTTTTTCTGCTGAAGTTATTTTAAGCGATTATGTATTTTCAATATTTTAATTCAAATAACTTTTCTATCACAGTACAAAAAGCTTTTTCTTTTGTTTTTCTTTCAAAATTTTGAATTGCAGTATTTCTAGCAGAAAACTATAAATTCTATATGAACTTAGTTCCTTGACTGAAGAAATTTATCTATTCTATTCTTAAAGATGCATATTCGTAAGGACCTGCAGTAATTGGTAATTGCCCATAATCAGCCTCGTTATCCTTTATTTCCTATCAGCCGATTTTTACCGATTCAGGCGGAAAAATATTTTATATTCAAATTACTTTCGTATACCTGTAACAAAAAACTATGCTGAATAGATTTGTAAACAATAAGTATATTTAATATTTTTTATTGTTAAAAAACAAAAGTAAGTCTTGGTTCCTCTCGCCTTTTTTCAAACTTTTGAACAAATATTCCTACGCAGGTTGAAAAAAAAGAGAACTGTTTGCTTTTCAGTTATTGTATTGTATTTACTGTATATTCGCATAGCTACATCATACCCTTTAAAATTTGTTTCAAAATTTACTCTTTTTTATACAGTAAAAATTTTGTTATTTTTTAGCCAGTTTTGATTTTTCAAAGCATTCTTCTTCTTCTTTTTTTTTTTTTTAACAAAACCTGATGTTTGAAAACAATGTTCATGTCTCAAATTTAATTTTACTAATTCACATACCCACATATGCATGATTTTCCCACTTGTCTTTTATGACAATTTTTTTTTCTCACTACTCTACATTTAGAATAGTTCTTTTAAGAATACCATATAATTTTCATCAAGAATAAAAGCTCTAATTTCAGTGGCTATTTTTTTTTAATTAAAAAACATACTAGATTAAAAGTGTCTACAGATCATAGGGGACTAGTAAGCTCGTATTACCTGCCCCTGGGTGAAAAAAAAATGTTGAAACAAGGAAATTCACAAAGAAAAAGAAAGAAAGAAAAGAAAAGAAAAAGAAAGCTTAGTAATGATTGAAAATTTTGTCAAAATACTCAAAGTGCATTTCCCATTTGCTCCATACCAAGAACATTGAAGTATTCTTGACTCTTTAGATTTCTTCAGTTATTGTCATGCTTAACAGCTTTAAGAAATTTACTTTTGTTCCTACTTTTCAAACTGCTATTAATTTTACAAATGTTAAATTAATCAATTTTGTTCAAGTGCCAATTTATCTATTTTCATCTCATTACAAAAACATGGTTTTTAATTTTTTGCCTTTTTTTTTTTTTTTTGCAGAAATGGCAATACTGTCATAGTCCAGAGAAAAACTCCAAGGAGGAAAAATTGTTAGAAGTTTTACGGAAACCCAGAGACTGGGCTTAAAATCATGTTTTATGTTCTTCATTTCTCATTGAGCCTATTTATAGCTGTGATAAAATACAATTGACGACCTTGATCATTTGAAAAGTGTTCAGTTGTTAGTCTCAGCAATATTTGTTGTATTTTTTAAGAATAAATTTTTTATAAAATTTAATGCTTTCTTTTTATTGAACTAAATATTTTGTGATGATTAATAATAATGCGAAATAAAGTTGTTTGTAACCTTGAAAAAATTCAAAGCATCAAAACTATTTAGCATGAAATTTATCAATCAAGCTTGAAGGGAAAAATATAAAATTAAGAATTGAAAGCATAGGGATTGAAGCAGAAATTAATAAATTACAAAATATTAATAATATGTCACAGATAGCATAGAAATATAGTATTTATAAGTAATGGATATGTATGTACCTTTGTGTAGGAAATAATTATTAGAGATCAATGTTATGAACAGACTCACTGACAATATGTTATCCGTTATGTAGTTTAACATCAAAGAGTAGCTCCATTTGGTGTCAAACTTGACTTTATATTTCTCTGCTATTGACATCCACACCTTAATAGTGGCAAAGACCATATCGGGAGTAGGGCATCCAGGATGAAAGGCTAAGTTATCCATGGTTATAATTAGGGATGCACCGATAAGCAAATTGGCCGATTACCGATTAATCGGCTGTTGATAATCGGCTGTTGATAATCCTTATCATTAATCGGCAGAGCCGATTAATGATAAGGATGAGTGTTTCTAATACTATCAATTATCCCACTGTTTTTTCTCTCTTACAGAATTCCGAGTTTGGAGATAGTAAGTAATTTATTTCTGAGAGATTTTTCTTCCAGTTTCCTAGTTTTACAAAATAATTTCACTATTTTATCAAATTTCTTAGAACAAATTTTCCTATTATTGTCAATTCTATTACATTAACACATTGTTAATTATTTTAATCCAAAAAATAGGGGGGGGGGTCTGGGGTGAGCACTCCAATTTAGGCATACTTTTAATTAATTTTTTTTTAATAATTGGTAGCAACTTAATTCAAGACTTGTATTCTTTGTGAAAACTAGAAGCTATCTAAAATCACTGTGCTAAAAAGATAACTATCGTCACATGAAATATGTTGCATGCAACATTGTCTATGATATTTACTCATAGTAGGAGAATTAATTTATTAAAAACTTTATATCATCTGTGAGGATTGTTATGACTGTTTATAAAATTATTTCTTGTAGTCCTTAGTTAAGGTATTCTTTGAAGAATAATATTTAAAAAAAAATCGGCCGATTAATCGGTTCGATATTGCCGATTATTAATAATCGGCAAAGTGGCCGATTAATCGGTACTGCCGATTAATCGGTGCATCCCCAGTTGTAATGCTGCATTAGAGACTAAAGAGAAGAAAAAATGTTTTTCTTCACACCTTTTAAGATTGCAAAATATCCCTTTTTCAAGTTGAAAATTTTTCTTGCTGCCCGAAGCATAAACATTTTTTTTTTGTACATAGCAAAAAGAATTTCTGCTGTACAAAAACATTTAAATTCTGTACATTTTGCAATTTTGCCTGCACTACAGCATCTCATTCAGTGACTAATTATTTCAATACATTTTGCAACTTCGCCTTTATTCAAGCATCTCTCATTTAGTAAGTAATTCTCTTTCATATATTTTGCAACTTTGCCTGCATTACAAAACCATTAATTTACTGAGTAATTGTCTTTCATGTTTTTAATAACTCTCATGACTAAAACTATCTCTTCAAACTCATTCCAACATACTCAGGAGCAGCTTCAAGTAAGTTTCCCATTCAAAACTCTGATTTTATTTCACAAATTCACAAGCCAAATGATGGAAAAATAATGTATACTTCCAATTTTTGCAGCTATGCAGTTTTTTGAAGGTCTCTTATTTGAACAATTGTCTCTTTGAAAGGGTTACATGAAAATATATTATATGAATGTCACTTGCGAGACATGGAAGGTTTGGCTAGTTGCAGTTCTTGCATGCAACATCTATTAGCTTACTGGTGAATGCCAATATGACAAGAAATCAATGGTACAAAAGGCATGGGTTACTTCATTGCTTTGCCCTTGCAAGTACTTTAAGAAGAAAAGTAATTGTTACATAATCAATACTGAGTTTTAGACCTAGTACCAGAAACAATTAAGGATGTGTTTTATTAACCTTAACCTATGGAGTAAGCAGTTTGATTCTAGTCAAGAAAAGCCTTTAGTCCAATTAATTCTCAACTGTATATTGCAAGTAAATTAACAGTGGTCTTGTGCATGGCTTTATGTGTGTTGTGGATTTGCACTTGTGTTCTTGCTGTTCTTTTAAAAATAAAAATTTGGGTATAAAAATGCATTCTTTTTTAAAAATCATAATCGTTGACTTGCACCTTGAAAGACAATGAAACTTTAACTGAAAGTTATGCAGAAATACCCCATTCCTGTGTGTAGTGTAATTGTTCTAAAAAGGTGCAAAAAGGGGAGAAGGAAGCGAAAAAGAACTAACCAAAAATATTCTAGTAATTTAAGTAGCTTGAAAATGAATTTCAGGAGTGTTTGCTAGGTTTACGTTTTCTAAACCTTGTTGCATCTCAAAATATCTGTGAAAGGTTTATTTTATAAAATAAGTCTAGATTTTAATTTTGAACTGTTAAACTTAATTTTTGTTTTGTTAAAAAATTATAATTACAAGAATGATTGATGTAGTAAACTATAGGTTGGCTCTAATTGGATGAATTCCACTGGAAAAGGGAGTGATGAATTCCATTTATTAATATTGGGGCAAAGAATGCTGGCTTATATGGTTGGATCTTATATTGTATATTTACTATAGTTTTGGACCTTTTTGATTAAAAATTACTTGCTAGTAATTGCTTCATTTTCAAAAAAAAAAAAAAAAAAGAATTGAAATTTTTTAACTAATATTTCTTTTTAGAATACATTTTTTTTTTTTTTTTGCTTTTCAGTCTCTAAACATGTTAAATTGAAATACTGTGCGGTAAAGCTGCACAAAACGTGATTTTGTAAAAAAAACTGAGTTTGTTCATTTTTATTACAACTTAAAGCAGAAATTCAGAATGAAAGATTTTATACCAATCAAAAGGTCTAATGATTTCATTTAATGTTTTGCATATCGTCCATTAACCTACACATTTCTTTTTTTATGATTAGTATCATGAAATTTTGGCTGTGCATCTCATGATGATTTTTTTTTAACTTAATGCATTTTTTTAGTTCAATTTTAAGTGACGTCTTCACCGAATATCCCTATTTCAGATACGAAAAAAATCGTATGCTTTAAATTTTTGCATTGATCGGAATATTATTTTTAAATTAAAATTTTAAAAGTAAAAATCTACATGTTTGTCTTAAAGGAACTATATCGATGTCAGATTGAAATCCAGAGATAAAGACACAAATCACATTTCGTTTCATTTCTACTACCAGCGGTATTGGTAATTTTTGTTTGAAGCTTTTTTTCTTTTTGGCAAAACGATTTGATTTTTATATTGTCTACCAACGCTTTTTTACTATTATTTCAAAGATAATTTCCCTTTTTAAGCACCCATTTTCATGTTTTTTTTTTATGATGAATTTTCGTAATTTCAAGCTGGTTTGTTAAAGAAAAAATTGTCAAAGAAAATGTGAAATTGCGTCTGTGGCTGTGTGTGCCCAACAGACCCCATAGCACATATAGCCTTGAAACTTAGTACAAAATTACTTCAAACCCGGCAGTTTGTATCCCGAAGCTTTTTTTTTTTTTACAATTGAGTTAAATTTTATGCTAAAATTTCACTTAAATTGGCTAATAAGGGTATTGAAGAATTTCCACACCTCTTAACTTTGTCATTCGAAAGAATTTTTCTCTGCACTAGTTAAAGTTTATTCCAATTCAATAAACTGATTAGAACAGGAACTATAGGGGTTTCTAATTTACTAACACAAAATACACACAGTATATTTTCACCGGAAAACAACACAAACGACGCCCACTTAAATGTAAATGCATTGATTTCTCAAAGTCAGGGGAGGGGGCATTTGACCCCCCTCCTGCCCCCCTAAATGACGGGCCTGAAAATAATACTTCATACGTTCTAATTGTTTTTTTATGCTTGTGAATTCTCGATTTTTTTAAAGATAAAAATTCAGTCAAATCAAAATTTAGATTTTGCATTTTTTTTATTTTTCCTTCCTTCTGTTTAAATTTTCAATATCTTAAATTTGTATCTTATTTTGACCATTTTTGCAATTTAAAGTATGTTAGGACTAATAAAGTATGTAAGGGGTGTGTGTAACATGAATTGTTAAAAATCCTAGGCTAAACTTAATTCATGCACGGAGCTAAAGAGAAAAAATATTGCCGGAGAACACAAATTTGAAAACGACATTTCAAAATGCTCGATTTCCGATGCCCATTAGCTTTATAGGCGCCTATAGCTGCGAAATTAATTTCTAGTTAAGTTCGTTTGGATTCCGGGTGGAAAGGTGGGATGCCTTTTGAAGCCTTTTTTTTTTAAATAATTTTATTATGCGTTTTTAAATTTTGTTCTTTCTATCTCATTGTTCAAATTAAATTATACTGTTTATTTCGATTCTGTTTCCAACAGAGGGAGGGAGGGCAGCATTTATACTTTTTGTTCTATATTGATGGTTAACATAATAAGGACAAAGGAAAAATTGTCAAATTTTCGGCTAAAGTTGACTGAAAAGTATGCAAATTTTATGACTGGGAACAATGGTACAATTTTAAAATAAGTTTTCATGGAAATTCATGGGGATTTCGCATTCATTCATAAAATGCAGTTTGATTTTATACAGCCATGTGATTAATACGTTAATACGTTCATTATGCGTATAATTAATACGTATAAATACTTACGTTACGTATAATTAATACGTTCAACTGTATTTTTGTGATTGAAAAAGCAAAATTTGTTTTCTATTTGTTCTGCTCACAGCATTTCATGACAATACAAATGCTTAGTAAGCAATTGAGCATGAGTTGAAATTCGAGTCGGACAAAGTCTATGCTACTAGTACGTTGCGATGTTCATGTTGTGATGCCTGCCCCGACAGTCGAGCTCAATTTATAGGGATTATGTATCTGATGATTTTTTATTTTATTTAAGGGATTCAAACGTATTTCACAGCTCTTCTTTTTCAAAAAAGTTTTGACTATATATTTTGCTAAAATATGTTTAAAAAAGAAAAACTAATAATCATTAAGCTTAGAGTGTCTAATGTCATCTATTCTCAAAGAGGAATAAAAAGTTAAATTTTAATAAAACTTCATCATGTTAGCGGAACCATTACAAAAGAAGAAAAAATAAAAGAAAAAGCTCCATTATCTTCGGCAAATGTCATGCATTTTTCCAAAGAGCATCTAAAATTACTTTACTTTCCATGAAAAATGTTTAATTAATTAGCACTAAAAACCGGCACTTTAGTCATTACTAAAACTATCTTTCTGTCGACAAAACTTAATATTAGCATTTCTAATAAAAAATCACTCTTCTCTTCAATACATTTGAATATATTATATTTGAAAGTTGCATTTTTTGTTTTCCTTTTTTAATGTATATCAAATTTTGTCAGGTTCTGACAGCAAATTCATCTTTTTCTAACTCTGAAATTGTGTTACAATATAATGAAGTAAAATTGATGCGTCAATATCTAGAAAACAATTTTGTAAAGAACATTTCCCGCGTTGTTTAACTAATTAAGATTCTGTGGATTTTTGATGGAGCTTTTATTGAATTACCAGAGTTAAATTTCTTCATTTTTTACACGAAGTCCCTTTTTAAATATTAGCAACCTTTTTGTATATTTCATTTAATCTTTATAAAGTTACTTAGTTTAAACACTGAAAATGCTTTTATGTGTTCGAAAAATTCGGTCCAGAGTAAGTAAAAAAATAAATAAGAGCTTGTATGCGTTATTTGCGTTGCACTCGACTCTTGTTTGATAGATGAGCACTTTATTATTAATTCTTTTCCGTAAGTTTTCATTTAAAATTTTCACATTGTTAAACGAAAGTAGAAAGAGCTTCTTTCTAGGGTGTTAAATTGAATTAATAATATTCATATGTTTCATTTAAAAATGGAAGCGTTCTATGTTCACTTAATCTATTTAGGAGGAGGGGATTCCATATTCAGCACAGTTTTACGTTCTTTGCCATGAATTTATTTTTACCGTTTTATCGCTACGATAAGTTACGGTAACTTTAGACTTTTTTTTTTTAGCTTTTAGCAATCTTTCTATCTTTCCTTCATCAAAGTAAAATATTTTCCAAAATTTTATCTTAGTGCAACTTTTTAATGCAAAATTGTCCAAAATTTCATGTCATATTCGTTGCAATAATGAAATCTATTTACGAGGTGGAAGAATAATGTTGATGTAAGAGTAAGTAATTTTGATGTAAGCAGTCTGATAATAGCAGACTACAAAAGTGGGGAACTTTCGGACAGTAAGATTCAGTTTTTCCATTTTTGGAGATAGTACATTAACAATGCAATCTTGAGATGAGAATACATTTGTAGACATTATTCTTGTTATAGACCTAAGACATTGATAATGTTTACCTCTTTTTCGGGTAATAGAGAAGGATTTTTGACACGGTTTTGAGTAGGAATACTTTTAAAAAACGACTACCAAAGTAACCGGACTCCAATTACCCTCCCTATCACACCAAAAGCAGGATTCAACTTACCAGAGGAGCACTATAGTACAATTTCTTTTTTTTTAATACGTAGGAGAAAGTATTGCTGTCATGATTTTTTTTTTTTTTTTTTTTTTCAAATTTTGGACGATTTCCGAGTTTTTAGGGGTACTAAATCCATTTTATTCATTTTCGGAATGTATGTCTATAAAAATGAACATTCTTTTGAGGTTGCTCCAACGCAAAACGTTATGCATTAACTCGAAATTAAGTAGTTAAGTTTTAGCCCCAATGGCTTCTGAAAGGAGAAGCTTCCCAATTGGAAATTGTTTCTCGTTAAATGTGATTGCAATTGCTCAAAAAAATAATGTAAATTTTCACTTAAAACGTTACATATTAAGTCGTGTATAAAGCTACATTATTAATACATATTATTACATGATCTCAATGGGAACTAGTGTTTAGTGGTGGAAGCTCTCTGAGAGTGTGCGCAATCGAAAAATTTCCCATTAAGTTTGACTGATATTCAGCTTTATTTGATTCATTAGCGTTGTTATCTTAGACCTGTTTCCAAAGCTCCGAAGCGTCTGAACTTGAGTGCGACAACACATAAATTAGAAATGCATGCCAGGTCGCCAAATCTTAGAAACCTTTCTGGTACTCTTGTTCAAGGCTGTTTCACTTTACAGAAGCTACATTCAAATACGAAAAACTAGGAAACTGATTTCGAAATTGTGTCCGTTGTACTCAATGCTTTGTTACTTCAGCAAAGCTGTCTCTGCTCTACATGTTTTCACTAACATGTAAATGGCTTTTCAATTTTCTTTGACAAGAACCCGCTGATTTCGTTTCAATAAAAGAGGCGTTGTTACTTCTGCCTGTGCGACAGGTTAAACAATCACTAAAACATCCCAACAAAACAACGGATACAGTTTGAGGGCTGATAGGAAGGAAAGAGCTGCCAAAAGTTTTGCATGGACAAATTAATTGTGAATGAATTTTATTCAGCTAGGGTTCTATGGTTTTATGTTTCAGATACATCACAATGAGTTGGTAAATAACAGTAACCTGTGTTTATTTTCTACGGATATTTCACACTCAGCCATGTTTTCCATTTGAGCTCTTGAATTAATTTTCATTTGCATTTTACATGCAGCAGAAACTTGAGAAAGGGGATATTTAGGAGCCATGATATTTTCTGAAATTAATACGAAATAATTATGCATTAAAGTTCCAAACGAGATCATTCTTTTTAAATCACTGATGTTGTGCATAAGCACAGATTATATATACATGAGAGGAGGCTATAAATAAGGAGGTTTTTGAATAAAAATGCTCAAATTACCATGAGCGGAAACGATAATTAGTTATAATGAACTGTCACTTGAGAAAAAAAAAACCTATTTTATTGTCAAGAAAAACAAAATTTAATAAAAAATGGCAAATGGAGGATTTTATAGAATAGTCGGGTAATATGGAATACATATTTTAAACCATTGAAAAGCTTCAAACGCTAGGTTTCTTCTCTTGCTATGGGGCTTCGCCCTTTTTAATTATGTATTCCTTTTTATATTAAAATTTAATTAATCATTTTCCAGCTAATACTTTAAATGGTTATATGGGCAGTAGGTTGCAATAGAAGGAATTCAGCTTTCCTATTTAATTTCTACGTTTTGAAGGTAATGGTGCATGCGTAGAAAACAATGTGTTAACATATCAGAGGCACCAACATGAGGACTCTTAATATATGTTTGTCTCAGAAAGTTTCACACTTATT
Source organism: Uloborus plumipes (assembly GCA_038373865.1). Lineage (NCBI taxonomy): Eukaryota > Metazoa > Arthropoda > Arachnida > Araneae > Uloboridae > Uloborus > Uloborus plumipes. The sequence continues at coordinate 25,555 of JAXGGA010005359.1, read as the reverse complement.
TTGATGTTGAATAACACATTAAGTTAGCAGAAAATGTGACGCTTGTTTTATACATACTTAACATGGAACACTCATTTCATAAGAGAAGACTAAATAATGATTTTATTAAATATCTCTCAGAAAACAGACTTATTTTTTGTTTGATAGTGTACATCTATTTTTGAAATTAGTTTTTATTTCTTTTGCTCCCTTGCATCTTGAAATTGGGAAATTTCCAGAACATTTCTCACCTTTACGAAGTGTCTTTTATGAAAAGCCAGTATACAAGTGGATCTATGAAAAACACAAAAAGAAAGGAGGATACTTTATCAGTTTTTAAATTAAATTCATAAAGAAAGACGATACTTCAGTCAAATGATTTTCTCATATTATGATAGAAAAGTAACGACACAACAAACAGTACCTTGGCTGAAAATCTTGTAGGACAAATTTATGTTGTTCCAAAATGTGGAAAAATAATTTTTTATACCAAACTTTGTGAAGTATGTACAGTTAACTCCCGATGATCCTCAGAATAGTGCGGCACGGTAACCGCGGATAATCCGCAAAGTAGCTACAAACGATACTAGTGTCATACGATAGCTTAAAAAACGAAATCGATAACACTCAAACATACATTTAAATTAATAGCTAAAAACTGCAACATTGAGTGCAAAACAAAATGTGCAAAGCTAAAAATGAACAATAACACAATCATGCGCTAAATAGTAATAATAATAATAATAATAATAATAATAATAATACCAGTCACATTAATGTGACCACCTGTCAAAAGCCAGAATAACCACCTTTCTTAGAACGGACTGCTGTGAGACGTGCAGGAAGAGAGTCAATTAGGTACCTGAAGGTGTTCACTGGGATGTTGAGCCATACTGACTCCAATGCCGTGGCCAGCTGCGCTAGATTAAGCTGGTGAGGATCCATGGCGCGAACAACCCAATCGAGATGGTCCCACAAATTCTCGATTGGGCTTAAGTCAGGTGAGTTTGCTGACCAGAGGCAGAACGGTAAACTCATCCTGGTGCCCTTTGAGCCACGCATGCTCACTGGCAGCTGTATGGTACTTCGCATTGTCCTGCTGGTAGATGCCATGATCCTGAGAAAAACAATATTCATATAGGGGTAAAGGACCACAAGGGCAGATGCGTATTTGTATTGATCTATCGTGCTTTCCACAATGCTGAGTGAACCCATAGAACCTTAGGAAAACATTCCCTAGACCATAATGCTCCTGCCTTCAGCTTGGACCGTTCCCGGCAATGGTTGCAGGGTGTTTGCTTCCATAGGTTTCACGCCTTCTAATCCAACATCCGTCTGTCCGATGGAGCATAAAACATGATTAATCAGTAAATGATACCTGTCGCCACTCAATGGACGTCGAGTTGCGGTACTGGCGAGCAAATTCCAGGGTTCGTCGTCGGTGGACAGTTTTCAGCATCGGTGCCTAACCAGGCTTCTGCTTCGGGAGCCCAGACGCAGCAACGTTCGCTAAACAATAGTTTGGGGGATAATGTTGGTCGCCCCTTGGTTCATCTGGGGGGTCATTTGCTCAACGGAAGCACGTCTATTAACCAGAACGCATCTCTACAGCTGTCATTTACCTCTGTCATCTATGGCTCTTAGAGCATCACATTTGCTATGCCACTGATTTGAACAGTTCCATTTTGCTATGCTAGGTACACTTTTACCACAACAGCAAGCAAACAGCTCAAAAACTCAGCCATTTTGGAAATGCTTCCGCCCTTGACCCAAAAGCCAATGTTTATGACCTTTTGTATGTCGTATAAATCGCTTCATTTTTGCATTGCGCCAACGGTAGAAATGTTTTCCAAAGCCCTCACATACCCTTTATATACCCTCAACTGCACTGTGTTACCAAGTGCCTTCTATGATTGGTTATTTAACGTCGACGTCAAAAGTACGTGGTGGTCACATTAATGTGACTGGACTGTATAATATTAACAACAATAACAATAACACAATAATAATAATAGCAATAAAACAATAACAATAATAATAATAATAATAGCAATAAAACAATAACAATAATAATAATAATAGCACATACATCAAAATTTTAACAAAAAAAGTCGATAATTTGGTTTTGTATTTTAATTTTAACACCCTCCTTTTTAATTAGTGATTGAAGTTTTTCCAACATGATCTCGTCACAAAGTGATGTATATGAATATGCTAATCAAAACATCAAATAAGTCTGTTGAAATGAGTGAGAGCTGCTTCTTGGCGGATTTTTAAATGGGTGCAGGCTGGACCGGTGGTCGGAAGTAGCGCGCTACAAGTAGCGAAACTACTGTAGTAGCTACTTTGTTAGTAGTTAGTGTAGTGCACTACTTTTTTTTTGCACTACTTTTTCTGTTGCCACGTATCCCAATGACACCGTCAGAATCTTCAATACCCTTCAAAAGTCTACAGTTTCCCATTCGTTTAGCCTTCGCCATGTCCATTAATAAGTCCCAAGGACAAACAATGTCAATTTGCGGTTTAGATTTAGAAAATCCATGCTTTTCCCATGGGCAACTATAGGTCGCTTGCTCCCGTGTGGGAAAACCGTCCAATCTATTTTTGTTTACAAAAGACAGATTAACGAAGAATATTGCGCACCGATTAGTGTTGAGTTAAACTGAAATGAAAAATGCTTATAATTCAAAAAATAACAAATAATATTGGTTAATTATCTACCATACCTACATTATTAAAAATAAAATGTTATATTAAAAATAAAATGTTACAATAGCAATTAGCAAATTTTTAATTAACTCAATTGTTACAAGCCTGAATATAATATTTCTAAGTAATAAAATGCTACATTTTTTGTTGATTTTTTATTTCTAGCAAACTTAGGAAATTTTTGTTCGATTGTTTTCATATTTTGACCTCAAATTCATATTTATATAAAGTTGATCTCTATAATGGTAATAAAATTTTTCGTTTCTATTGAAACATTATAGTTTAACCCATACCTTAGCCACAGCAACGCGTGGCCGGGTCAGCTAGTAATATATAAAAATTACGTGTCCCTGTGTTTGTGTCCAATGGACTCCTCAGCTACTGAACCGATTTTAACCAAATTTTGCACGCAGTTTCAGTTTGGTCCAACTTAAATGATAGGATAGTTTTTATCTCAATTTAGGATCGCAATATATTTTTTATTGCAAATTATCTATTTAGCTACCAGCTTTTCTGTATTCTTGACTAAAATTCTTTAAACATACCCGGAATGCCACCACATTATCGGCGGCTAAAAATGGGTTTACCCATAGTTCTTCTACATAATTTAAATCCACCGAGATTATGCAATGGTACGCGTTTAGTTATCAAAAAAATCACCGGGAACATTATTGAGGCAATCATTTTGACTGGCAAGTTTAAAGATGAAGTAGTTCTGTTGCCACGTATCCCAATGACACCGTCAGAATCTTCAATACCCTTCAAAAGTCTACAGTTTCCCATTCGTTTAGCCTTCGCCATGTCCATTAATAAGTCCCAAGGACAAACAATGTCAATTTGCGGTTTAGATTTAGAAAATCCATGCTTTTCCCATGGGCAACTATAGGTCGCTTGCTCCCGTGTGGGAAAACCGTCCAATCTATTTTTGTTTACAAAAGACAGATTAACAAAGAATATTGCGCACCGATTAGTGTTGAGTTAAACTGAAATGAAAAATGCTTATAATTCAAAAAATAACAAATAATATTGGTTAATTATCTACCATACCTACATTATTAAAAAATAAAATGTTATATTAAAAAATAAAATGTTACAATAGCAATTAGCAAATTTTTAATTAACTCAATTGTTACAAGCCTGAATATAATATTTCTAAGTAATAAAATGCTACATTTTTTGTTGATTTTTTATTTCTAGCAAACTTAGGAAATTTTTGTTCGATTGTTTTCATATTTTGACCTCAAATTCATATTTATATAAAGTTGATCTCTATAATGGTAATAAAATTTTTCGTTTCTATTGAAACATTATAGTTTAACCCATACCTTAGCCACAGCAACGCGTGGCCGGGTCAGCTAGTAGGAGATATAACTTCAAACAATTGGCCTATGATCTTAGTGTTTACAACAGAACAGATACACGTCGCCAAAACTGATTGTAATATTGCACAATTTTTTTCAACCAGGTTTGTTCTACAGATGATTAAAAAAAATACCTTAAATCAAAACCTATAAAATTCCCTCAAATCCAGAAATATTAACTCAAGTGTACTCTTAACCCACGTGTAATATCTTTTGATAAAAATAAAGTTTCTTTAAAACGTATTTTCGAGGTTTTAATGACTACGTATATACTTCTTGAATTTTTCGAATGCCACAAAATGTTTAAACGAATCTGTATTTTTGAAATATTAAAGCTCTATGTTTTTTCAGAGATTTTAAAACGGACACAAAAGGCGTATTTCCTTATAATGGCAATTACATACAACTTCTGATTTATGGTGGTTTACTTAACAGAATACGCGGTGCTTACAATTTCCGGTTAATGTGTTTGACCGCCTGATTTAGGTGAAATTGGGAATAAAACGAAGCCTACACTTATTGTTTACTTCTGAAAAGTTGTGCGATTTATAGAAAGAATTACGTCACATAGATGGGTGTGACAAAGGTGTTTTACTGTAATTCTAATTACCCGAAGATTTGAATATCAACTTGTTTTCACGCTGCCTGTTATGTAGTTACAATAAATGTTACCCAAGTTTTCAGTGGTTTATTGGCGCTAAAATATTAATCATTTACAACTCATCAAGCCATGTCGTCAGCAATTCTAGTTTTCTGGAGGCATGCACTGGAGTAACACATGAATTATATTAATGGTGAAAGATAAAATAATCAACACAGTTGGTTTCTTAAATTGGAAATGCAGTCAGAAAGGATATTATCAGTTCGATTATGATTAAGCATTTTAGCCAAAAGTAGCCAATAGGAAGCTGATTTCGTAATAGCTCAGTGGTTGACGATTTCATGATAGCAATTTTAATTCGTGTAGAGAAGTCAGAAAAAAGATAGGCAATAAGCGAGATTTTTTTCTCTGCTGTTACGACAGTGACAATGATCTATTATTTGAAACTGTAATCCGCAATAGGTAACATTGATGCTTTCTGCAAATGTTGCAAATTGTTGCAGTTTATTAATGTCTAATGTGTATTATTTACTTTGAAAAAATAAGTTATGAACAATGACATATTTTTCTGAAAATTTATGAGTGGAACGTAGCTTCAAAGGAAAAAAAAAAGAATAAAATTGAAAATTAAGAAATTAAACCTGGTAATTCGTCTTTGTGATGCGCATGCTTTAACACCCAAGGCTATTCTGGATTGATATTTCCTCTGCTTTGTTGACCTGGCCATCATGTTGTTTTCCATTTTTTCATCTTCTTTATTCAATGGTTTGATATGGAAGTACGCTCTTTCAATACCCTTTTGTCGATTGCAACTGATTTATGCGAAAAAAAGCTGGAAAAAAGAAAGAAAAGAAAAGAAAAACTGGAACTTTTTTTCCTAAGTGGCAGACATTTCGTTGTACTGATTATGTCAAATTGTATTTTTCGTGGATATAAGTGCTCCTATGTTCTTTAAAAGGCTCATTTCCAACAAATTATTGAGAGTTTTACATCACTTTCGGGTAAGTCTAATTCCGCATCATAAAATCTTTAAATCTAACTTCTTGACAAACAATTGCTTGAGATATTTTTTTTTTTTTGATTAGTCATTCTTAACGAAACGCATTATGTTACAACAAAACAACTTTTTCAGACAAATAACTACTTCATTAATGAAATTATCTTTCATTAATTTTATTTAGTTATTTATTTATTGTAGAATATACTAATGAGTTATCCGAAGCTTTGTTGTTGCTAGGGAAGAGGGGATGTTATTGTTCTGGTGAAGAAGACTAATATTATAGGTTTTTTGCCAGTAATAGGATCCGTTTTGATCCATATTGACTAACTCTATAGTTAAATAGTTCAGCACGCATAACTTAACCGCTTACTCGTCGCACTTTTTTTCCAAAAACTGATCAAAATTCATCAGTTTTTTTATTTTTGTTTTTTTATGTTCATAATATTTTAAACATATTAAAATAAAAAACACTGCATTTTCCTTTGAATTTAGTGGTTTTTTAAAAGTAGGAAAATTTTAATCAACTTACCCAATTTTACCTTAAAGTTTGCTTTCCTTGCGCATCCAAGACAGGCTGAAAAGCTTCAATGCAGGCATTGAGAAAGAAAAAGTAAATTTTGACCGGAGAAAATTTTTATTTTCCTCAAGTAATGCACATCGTTGGTGATAAACAATATTTCAAAATTGGAGATCTATAATAGGGGTATATTAGTTGAAATGTTAACAATATTTCTGCTTGTGGTAAATTTTGAAACATGGTATGCATAGTCCTACATTGCAGTCTTTGCAGTAGTATCTTGTCTCCTCTCGAACTCTTTTCCCATTGGCATTCATCTTACTGCAACACACTTTACATTCTCTCGCAGGATTTGCTTTCTTGTCTGTAGGGGGTATTATTTCCAGAAAATGGCGTTCAATCAATCGACTTAGTGACGCTTCATTCGATGGACTACCTCCTCTTGAAACAGGAACGTAAGCTTGATATTTCTCCAATATTTCATCTACCAAATCCTTTCGTAACTGTAAATTTGTTTTTCTTCCACCTTCTTTAGTAGGTGTAGTAGGTGTAGAAATAAAAGCTAATACGGGCACGACAAAAATAAAATTTTTGAAGCTTTAAAAATATCAGAAACGCAGCCCGTATGAGACACGGGGACGACAAAATTTGCCCGAATATTCTGCCCGTATGAGGAACGGGCACGATGACTAAGCGGTTAAAGTCCTTTGTGCTTTGTTAAAGAATTAATGTAACTATTAGATTTTTAGTTTTAAAGACTTATTTTTTGCGTACGTTCTTTTCATGAAATGATAAATATTTCTTTGTTTTGGCAACGTTTATGTCCAGAAAAACATAAACGAATAACATTCTAAGTACAAGAGAACGTTATGAATAGCCTGTGTATACGTGGATTTATTAATAATATAAAAAGAGAGGACACTTTATTCATCAGCTTTGAGCGTCCCTTAATGAGTTTTTTAATTAATTTTACCCAGTAAGGAAAACGACTCCAGTTAACTAATTCCCTCTTTGTAGGGGAGACTGGGGACGGTTGTGACAATTTTCATTTGCTCCCCCATAGATCCCTTAGTAATGCCTGTTACTTGCAGTTAGGAGTAATTTTTTAAAAAAAATTTTGGCATTAAATTTGTATTCTCAAAAAAGAGTGGAAAATGTTAAATTTTTTTCATGTGGCAAGGAAAAAATTAAATATTTTTATAATGAAATGTTTTCTATTTAATAAGTTAAATATTTTTGATCAAATGAATAAGTAAATAAAATAAATAAATAAATAATCAGACAATGAAACAATAAATGAATAAATACGTATATGGGTAAATTAATACACTTGAAAACCAAATGAACTATTAAAATAGTGAATGAATAGGAAAATAAGTGATTAAATGAGTAAATAAGCAGATTGTTAAATTAATCAATAAACATTTATTCTCCAATTAATACGCAAGTGATGTGTTAAATGTTTAAACAAATTAACAAAATGAACTATTTCAGTTTGTCCCTCATCCGTTTGACTAATTTTATAAAACATTCAAAAGAAAAATAAACTTATTATTAAATAAATAAATACTGCACAGAACATTAGTGAACTTCAATTATTATTTCAAATTTTAATAACAACTTAGTCATTTTATAATAGCAAAAAAAAAAAATGATTTAAAACAAAATGTTGCACTACAAGTATCATTTTTTGAAATTTGCTTGTTTTATCAAATGCTTCGATCTTCAGATACAACTTTTTAATGGATAGAGTAGATATAGATATATGTGTGTTGTTACATTATATGTGTGTTGTTACATAGTCAAAATATTTCAAGCCAGGTGGCGCTAAAACGGAATAAATACTTCACTATTTTACTTTTCCCCGCTACTTCACTCTGCTCCACATTCCCTTACTATATCAGTATCATAACTTTTTCTATCTAAAAGCATTTGAGGGATATTGTTTTTCAAATGTGATTTAGTTAATATTTTAAAGGCACTAAGGCTATGTAGAAGTTGAGATAAACTTCATTTCATTTTAGATATTCTCAAGATATGCTGCGATTCATTTTTTTCGCATTATTCGGCTTCGTAATCCAGGTTTCTGCCCATCATGAAGAATCAAGAGAACATGCGGAGAACGTGCAAACATGGAGGGATACTATTTGTGGTAAAGTTATTCCATTTAATTACAAATGAATTTCAGAAAGAAGTGTTATAGATTAATGATAGAAGAAATTCCATTGTATGTATTTATTTACTGTAGATGTGGTTGTGTGAAAAAAAAATAATTTGTATTTTTTTCACAGAGAAAAACAACGATAATTTGAACAATGAAATGGAGGTATGCTTCCAGTTGGAATCTAAATCCGTAAGTAAAGTTCTTTGTTTAAAATGTTTCTTTAGCTAACATTATAAATACTCGTGCATTGAATTCATATTTTTTTTAATTTTACTCTCAATATTAGGGATTTTTGCCTAATATATATATATATATATATATATATATATATACTTTTGAAGATGCTAATTCTGAATAATTGTCTATATAATTGTCTAAGCTTAATATTTAACTAGTGAGATGATGTTTAAATAAAGTAAGTGAGTAGTAAAGGGGTATGTAATCAAAATGTTATATTTTTTGCTCTTTGCACAAAATTTTGCAATTCAAAGTTGGATAAATTGCAAAAGGTTTTACTTTATTTATTTTTTCGCTTATTTATATAAATACAACCGAAATAGTACTGTAAATAAAATTCATATTCATATAAAGCCAGATATCCAAGTATTTCAAAATGTTGGAAAACTAAAGTTCAATCTACCTGCTGCCCCCCCCCTACCAACTACTGGTTAAATAATGAACTCGAAATTTCTTAGTGTTTACACAAAAAATAGCGTTGAATAAAAAGCATTGAACGGAAATCATGAAATGTGTGAAACATTAAATAAAGACGAATTAATATTTCAAAAATCTGATTAAATAAAGTTCATTTTTTTGAATAATGCAATGTTCATATTATAAGTATAGTGTGTATTTTTCCCAATGAGGGAAACCTGTCTTACAGAAACATATCTTTATCAAGCATATCCGACAAAAAACATTTATTTCTAAAATAAAAATGTCCAGCTTCTAAAATATTTCAAAGTTTGTGTGAGCGACCTTGAGGACTATTTTTAGAACATTATTTTAATTTAGGCAAACATAATTGGAACGACAGCAGTTACGAAAGATATATTAATTCTTATCACAAATACTTATTTGCTGATTTTTTCCCATCTGTTGGAAAATGTGTAAGGTTTTTAAAAAATTAAAGTCACATCATCCAATAAAACACATTAATTTACCTAATAATTTACTCAGATTTATTTAGTTAAAATTTCTTCCATTGCTTACATGATCTCGAATTAAAGATCAGCTATACCATCAAAAGTTATTTGGTCACTTGCGTTTACAATGAAAGTGTAAGCAAAATAATCAAAGTGTATTTATTTGTACGCAGTAAAATAACTTACTTTCTATCGAAATCTTAAAATGACAACTATATCAAAACCATATTATCTGTATATATGGTAGGACTTTGTCTATGTCTTAAATTTTAAAATTTAGTGAAAAAGAATATAAACGTGATGTTTTCTTCACTTGTCGTAGAGTCCATGTCATGATAGTTGACCCGACCAGTCTCTCTTCGGAAAAAAATATCACAAAACTAATTGAAAGTAAAAGATACCAGGGTTGCCAAAATCAACAGTCGTCGAAACACGTTTTTTTCTTTTTTGAGAAACATCGTTCTCTGTTTACAATTCTAAAAGCGATATATATGTGTGGCGTACTGCTATGAACTTTAATTTTTGTACTATTTAACATTTAATTTGCATAATGTTTATAAAAACAGAACCACCAAGTGAGTGGCAACGGCTGTAAGGCAGTCGTAAAAGGCGCACAATTTGGTGTCTTATGTTCTCTTACGTCTCTCTCCTGTACCGGCTGCGGCAAGATGCACCTTTTAACTTTTAAGTTCCTTTTATTTTGTACATACGTTAATAAATAATATTTTAAGTTATTCACTCTGTACATCCCTGCTAACATTCACGAGACAGTACGCCGGTACAATGGTGACACACCACAATGGTGACATCCACATATATAAAAATAAGGATTATGGTAACTTCCCAATTGCCGACAACAATGTGTGGTTGATTATGTTATTTTTTATGGTAAACTTTATATGCAATAACTTCAACTCGCACTAGAATAAAAGTACGCTGAGTATTTTTTTAGTAGCTAATCTCTCACGCAATGTATGAAAATTATAAGGCCGTGCACTAAAAGAAGCTAGACGTAGAAGAACTAGTAGCTTTTTCTTTTGGACCTCTCTTACATGACCATTCGAATTTTTTTGTAAGACTGAAGGACATAATATATTTAATTCATTTCACAGTTGATTTTTTTTTCCTATATAGATTCGGGATGCAACTGCTGACTGTGCTAAGGAGGCCGTTCCATCATCGAATGGCAAAACGGTGAAATTTGTCAAGGAAGCTTGCAAAAACAGGCAAGCTTTTCAAAAGGTGATTTTACTAAGTTTTTTAATACTAATATAAAAGCAGTAGATAGTATGCCCTGCTCTTGTATTAATCATCGGGAAAAATTGCAGAAGAGGAGTAACTTGTAACAATCTACGCGTTTTGAAAAACATAACATTAACATTAAACAATTTGCATTGACTGAAAAAAGCATAGGAAGCAAGTGTATGGAGACCAAACGTCTTCAAAATAGAAAAAAATGCATAAGAACTGATGCGATTCCATATTACTCATCAGACTACTTGTAATTTTTCAAAACTTCCCTCAAAAGGAAAAAAGCTTTAGATTAAACAAAAGTGTTCCTAGTTACATCTTTTCCTCCCTCTATATAAACATGAAAAAACAATGTATCACCCAGCAGCTCTAATATATGAGCATGTAGGATTGTGTTTGAGCCAAAATTATGTACCTTTAGATAGATTATATACCAGAAAGCTTGAAAATTTTAATAAACTAATTTTTAAAATATTGTGATTTAAGGATTAAGCCTAGATTTATTCGTAAGCGGTCCTAAAGAAAGGAATGCCCTGTAGAATGATGTTTTTAAAAGAGGCCCTGCATTTGTCAAAACTTAAATTCATACGTAAAAGTGTGAGCTCAGTTTAGAATATAAAATACATCTTAAAAGGAAGTATAATACTTAAGTATGAGAGGAGTACATGAAATGAGCTCCCTATGCAAATTAAGTACTACCGTGCCCCGTTTATATCTGAAATCAATCAAAAATGTTTTCATCAATGTATATGTTTTCTATATTTGCTTCCCTTTTATTATTATTTTTTATTGTTATTTTTTTCTTTTTCTCCCCAGTTTGACGATTGCTTCTCGGAATATGCAGCAAATCCAGTTTTTAGATCACAGGTATTTCTTAAGTTTTAAAATTTAATTTATAACTGTATTTTTGACTTATGTTTGTTAACGTTCATTAAACTGTTAAATGACAGAGACGTCCTAACTGTAAGTAGTAGCGCACAGGAAAAAAACTTAAATGTGATAACTACCATACACGATAGCATTCTTAAAAATACTTTCAGTTAACCCATTAACCGCCGAAACTCGAAATCATTTTTTGTTTTTGATACAAATCATAAAAGTTATTATTTTGAGCCCATACAATACTATTATGCTGCAAAAAGAGCAAAATTTCACTTACATTTAGAAATATAGGGTGTTGCGTTGACGCAACGTCAGCGGAAAAGGGGTACGGATGCGAAGTAGTTTTATTTGATACAATTCAACAGTTTCAATGCGTTTTAGCCAGGTAAAATTTGTATGAGCTTTGATATGGTTTTGAAACGTGCAGAGAACTTTAGAAGAAAGTGAAATTTATTGTTAAAAAATCATATAATTTTGTTTAATAAATTTTAAATTTAACAAAAACCTGATTATCCAAGGTCATATATAATAAACTTCGTTGCAATCGGGGGGGGGGGGAGCAATATCATAAGCATTGCAACGATAAACAGTTTGACAATGGCAATGGGGCCGTAGTCAGCCCGATCTAGAAGGCGTTGGACTCGTAACTGGAGGTTCCCGGGTTTGATCCTAGCCGATCAGAGATCCACCGTCGTTACTAATGGTGGCTGAGCGACTTAAAACAAGGGTCACGGTCACATAGTCCTCCAAGTGAAACGATACCTCTGGCGGTACTAGACCAGGGGTTTGCTCGGCCCTTGGTCTGGTTCAAAAGAACAGAGCGTTTGGAGCTAAATCGGACTTCCTACTTAATGGTGCTCGTAAAAACGGAAGCCGTTCTTTTTCCGCTTTAAATCGGGTAGATCTGTCTCGGGCTCGTGTACCCGAGTGGTTTCAGAAACAATAAGGCAGTGGCAATACTTGCACCGTAGCCTTTTGTTATTTGTAAACCTTGCTGTAAAATGCCCCCGAGGTACTGGCAATGGTAAACTGAATTTGCTTGGCCGTCCTGTAACTGAACTTTTCTTCTGTTTACATTTATCAAAGTTGGGAGGGGGGGGGGCTGTAAAACATTAAGTGCAACCTGTCGTCCAAAATCCAACAGTGACTTTCTATGTTTCCTTCTTTAGTCTTGAAAGTTCGCATTGAAAGTGTCCAAGCATTTGTTTGCGCAACATTGAAAAATCACTTTTTCTCTCGGTCTATAATTCTATTATTTGAAACTTGACTATCGCACAAATCAACATTACCAATTTTCATGTTACATTGCTCAATGATACAAGGCTGAAGAACAGAAACCTTTTTCTTCTGAATTCTACAGTAGCGAGAAACGTTCTTTACAGGCTCAATTTTACCGTAAGTAGAACCTCGAATCATCATCAGCAGAGTTTTTATTTATTTTTATTTTTTTTCATAATTCTGTTCTAATGCTTCTTTAACTAAGATATCTTGGTCTGGTCATTTCAAAAGGCGGAGACGAAAAGAAAAAAAGAACCTTGCAGAGTAAGAACGCACAGAATAAAAATGAAATCTATGCTTTCGGAAAAGCAGTTGAGACAGAGAGTCTGACTACCCCTTTTCCGCTGACGATGCGCTCACGCAACACCTGCTTTTGCTTCCCTCCCCTCCCCCACAGAATCAATTTCTGAGTGGATTTTTTTTATAAAAGTGACCTTAAATAAGAGTATTTCAGATATAAACCCGAACTTTTTTTCATTTCTAACTTTTTTGATTGAAAAATAGATTACAAATTTGAGCAAAAAAAAACTATGTTAGAACCACAATTTTTATTGCATATAAAAAAAATGTTTGAGTCAATTTTTATACGAAACAGGTTTCTGTTGTTGTTCTTAAACCTAAAACTGAAATCGGTACAAAAATTAGTTAAATAGCGAACTTTTTATGATTTTTTATAACGACTGTTGCGTCAACGCAACACCAGCGGGTAATGGGTTAAAAGAGGCATTTTCTATTTTAAGCAATCAATAAATAAAAAGCTGTCGAGAATAACTAAAACTGCTTTCATAGTTGCTTACAATTGTTCATTTAGTTTTTGACACGTCACTTAAGATTTTAGGGCGTGCGTAGTATTAATATCATTAAAATCACAATTGTTTCGAGTCAAAGAAGTTTTCTAAGTTATAAACAATCTTATCCGAACTTCTTCTGGAGCATTCTTTCAAAAAGTAGCAGGCAGCGGAACTACTAAATGGGTTTTACTTTTCCAACGTTAAAATGTAGCAGAAAGCTTTATAATGGTTTTTATGGCTGATTTTTAATTTAGACAATGGTCCAATACAGACACTCTTCCCCTTCCCATTTCAACCACACCAAGCTTTTGCAAGCAGTCTAATAAGACCAATATTTATAATAAATTCACACTTCTATGAGCAGCTTAAAGTTGTAAGCAGATATTAAGTGCGCACAGTAACATACGTCAGAGCTTATAAACGATACATTTTTATCGTTTCATAACTATAATATTAAATTTTTAGAAATATTTTATGTTAACTTTATGTTAAATTAAATATCTGATTATGATATGATGTAATCTTTATTTTGCAGATGGAAGTGTCACGGGAAATTGTGGTAAGTGGTGTGGTATATTACTCATAATACTTTACGGTACATAAAGCTGCTTTAAATTTTAGTAACAAAAACTTTGGCCTCAGTATTTGTTTTAGATGGTTATTTTGGTATCTACTTTGTCCATTATGTAATTTTACTAGTTTTACTTGAGTATTATAAACCAACTACGTTTAAGCGTTTTGAAATATCACACCCCATTTATCAGACTAATATTAATTACAAAGATGCGTTTAGAAAATTTTAGCAAAATGAAAATTTTTCTGAAACGTAAATTAAAAAATCGTATTATTTTATCATTCATTATTAAAGATATAACACAAGATTATTTCTTCTGTTTTATTAACTTTAAAATTTAGAGAGAATTATATTGATTCCTCATCAATATAATGTATTGATTCCTCATTATGCCAGGACTTCAACTCAATAGCACTGCCTGTATACGTTATTTTAACTGAACGTAATGTCATAAAGCATTTGCACAATTTTTAACATAGTAACGCTTCAGTGTTAGTTAATTAGAATAATTTATTGTTGCTGTTTTGTTTTAATTTTAGGAGTGCTACAATGACGTATTCAAGAAATACAACATTGAAGAACTCTCTCTTGTTTTCAACGAAACCCTTGCGCATCATGAAGACTGATTGCAGAAATACTATTGCGTATGATAATAAGTTTTTATGATTTATGCTGCATGTGTCTTTAACAATGTTCCCTTCAATTTTGCAGCCTGAAGAGATACTTCGATTCTAAAAATTTTGAACTCAACTTTTTGATGAAAAATAAAATTTTCATAAAAAGTGCTTTGGAGTCTTTAATGATAGTCCAGTCAAAACTAATGATACGACATCGCTGTCGATGTTTTTGTAAAAGTGTCGATTCTTTTACCATCAATGTTTGAGGGTCGATGTTTTTCCTTACGTCGATGTTTTGCGTTCGCTATTTTTCGGTGTGGATGTTTTATATTTAACAAGAAAGATCTTTCAAAAATTGTATATGTAACATGTTATGATGAAAGCTCTATTATTAATTAGTTATTTTTGGATATATAACATCGGAAAGTGTTTTCTATAGTTAGTTGCAAATACAAGTAAATTTATACGGTAGAACAATTGACAATTCTATATTCTTGTGCACTGCTAAAATTAAAATTAAATGATTCTTAAGTTTTCTCCAAATATAAACGCAAGTTTACAATATATTTTCTCTAAGAAATATATAAACCTATAAAAAATAATAATTCCGTTTTCAATACGTCGTTGATTGAAATGTATATACAGGAGAGCCTCGGTAATTCGACACACCAAAGGGCATCGAAAATATGCAGAATTAAGCAGACGTCACATTACGAAGGTTTCATAAATTCAACTATAGTGGACACCGGCTAATTGAATCAACCGCTTTAATGAATCAAATCTTTATCACAGAAATCAGTTTGTAAATTTAGCGTTAGTAATTATATTTTGAAATAACTATTTAATTATTTTATTTATTTCCCATTTTTAAATTTTTTTTTGTTACTGCATAGTTGGTCAATAATTTAATGGTATATAACATTTGCAGGAAATAAAAATACACAAAATATTTTCATTGAATAAAAACTGAAGTTTAAAATTGTCTTGAAAATCATTATCTTTCTTTGTATCAAGCTCAAAATTAATATGTAATAAGAATAATCTTTAGATAATAAAATTTTCTTCGTACTTTATAATCCTATAAGGTTTGTTCTTGTTTACACTAAGATCAGAACTTGCCAAGAAACTCAAAAATTTTAGAGAGTTATATGTTTTAGAAAAAATATTTTCTTAGCATAATTACTGTACAATTTAAATTGAAATAATATGAGATAAACCCTTCTATGTAGTTGGTAGATGCATATATGTTTCATATAAAAGAGTTATTCTTCAAAATATGATGTTGCCGTGCATTTTTTTACCGTCTTCATCTGTGCTATGAGCTTGCGTACATTGCGCTCCGCTACAGGGCACATGTGAATAATTAAAGACGTTATTTAAAAATACTGTAAAGAAAAAGAAATATTCACAACCAAATCTCTTAAGAAATTTCAAGGCACAAAGAGGATATTCAATCATAAAAACACTTTCGTTCTGATAAATTGATAATATTTTGGAAAAAAAAGTTTATGTGTGCCCCCCCCCCTTTCTTAATAATTTGAAAAAAAATTTAAACTCTTTTTTTCACATCCTCCAGAATGTCTTTTACATATTTTTTGGCACCTGCAAGCATGGTTAAGATTATAATTATGGCTGTGAAAAATCAATAAAGATGCATAATATCCAACTTTTCTATTAAAGCAGTCATTAAAAATCAAACCTCAATGGGACGAAGAAATCAAAGAACATGTCACTGTACACGAATTTGAAGATTATTCAGATGACAGTTGAAGAAGAATTTGAAAAAAAAAGTTTCTAATTATTTTTTAAATTACAGCACATATAAACGAACAGGAAAGAACTTAGAGATCTGTGTGATACAATTTGTTTCATTAATTTTCTAGTCTTCCTGCGCCTCATATAAGGCTTCAACTTCAAATATTGGTTAGTGGCATTTCGATTTCAAAGAATCCGCAAAATTACTCCCCTCCCTCCATCCCTCAGTTACAGTATTTAACCATACGTATGAAATCTTTAAATGAGTACAAGAATCATCTTTAAATGGAGCTTCGGATAATACCTTATCATTTTCGACTACCTGGTGATGTGTGTGAAAGAAAAAAAAAACATCTATTTGTTTGAGATGCTGAATAAACTTTTTTAAAAAATGTGGCGTGAGTAAATATTTTCCGACATTTACATATTACTTTTATGATTCTCAATTAATTAAAAGAGACTAAGAACAGAAAATGAATGAATTTTATTTCGTATGAAGCCTGTAAAAAGGGAGGGGGAAGAGAGGCTTTTCTTTCAAAACATGTATTTTTCACATGGTACAAGGTGTGCCAAATACAGGGAGCATAAAAAAACGGACGTGCAATTTTTAAAACGTAACTTTATTAAAAATAAATAATACTGTAACAAAATACAAGAAGTAATAATAAGAGTTGACTTTTAATAATATACAAATTCAATTCGTTTCAAAGTGGCCGCCTTTTGCACCAATGCAGAGGTGTAACCGCTTTTTGAAATTTCCCACTATGCGCCTCACACAAGCCTTCTATCTTTAATTTATCCAATTCCCCCGTCAAGAAATTACTGTAGAGAGTAAGCAATCGTATGGCTTAAAGCAAATCATAGTCTCCAAAATTGACCATACACTGTAATCCATGGGAGATCTAGCGAGTAGGATGTTTAGTCTTCAGAAGATAAGTCACAGGGTTAAGAAAATATGCTGACACCTCTCTTACTTTTTTCTGTTCGCTAAGGATTTATATTTTTGCCGCAACCTGTAAGTTTATCCCCCTTCTGATCGCTGATTTCAGATCCTCCAGTAAAGCAGGGAGTTTCTATAGATTCTTACCCTTCATGCAATACCATAAAAAGAATTCGCAAGGATTCAGGTCTGTAATGTATACATAATTTACGTCAACATGTTTTCATTTACGATTGCATCAAGAACTGTAAAAACTTAGAAATCGAGTATAATGTAAAAAGACTGATATTGCAAGGATTTCATTAAGCCCAGTCTTAAATTTGTAGGAATTTAATTACCTTAGATATTAATTCTGTACCTCAGAACCAGACTAACGTAAGTCCATTTTCGTCATTTTTCAGTAGAGGGGAAAAACAATGTATTCGACAATCGTTTTTCCCCTCTATCGAAAAATGACGAAAATGGACTTACGTGAGTCTGGTTCTGAGGTACAGAATTAAAACCCAATTTTTTTGTGGCTACATCTGTATTTAAACTGTCTTCTTCTAAAAATAATTTTGTAACATGTTAAGAATAGTGAAAGATGATAAAATGTAATAGAACTGCTTTTACATCGTTTTCATGTTTTGTACGATACATAAGTTGAAATTTTTAGAAAACAAAACTGAAATTAAGCACTAATAACAATATCTACCTGTTAGGAAAAGGATTAAATGCAGAAATAAGAGCCGCTATCTTGAAAATTTTCATATTTTTCTGTAAAAGCAGATATCTTTTAATGTCAACTGTTATATTTGCATGTTTATTTAATTTTTTAACTGATTAATTAAGTTAATTAGATTCTTAGTCTCAAAGTCAATCAGTTTCTAAATCTTTAACATTGTTTGTCTTTCTAAGTATTTCGCTTATTAAAATCAACTCTCTGTTCCTACACTTTAGTAGTATGCTTCAAAAGTAGCAAACATGCACGAAAAATGAAAATATAAGAATGCCGAAAGAATAACTTTTTTATTCAAAAGAATTACATCGAAAGAATCGTTATTTGCGTTATTAAATGCTCCTTTGAAATATTTTACGGAAAACTTTGAAAGCGTAAATAGTAATGGAATTCAAAAAAATGAGGGGTTATCCATCATGAGCATATAAATGAAACAAATAACTAACTGACTAAATAATAGATAAATAAATAAAATCAGGAAAAATTACGGCAAAAACTGTCTCAAAATATGAAACAAAATTACACACACACACACACACACACACACACACACACACACACACACACACACACACACACACACACACACAGATATATATATATATATATATATATATATATATATATATATATATATATATATATATATATATATTAAAACTTATTTTTTACGCGACTTTGTTCCTAATATTTATATTACTTAGTTAAAAGGGACATTTTTTGTTAATACACAATCTTTTCCAGCAAGTGTGGGATTCGCGAAAAGCTTTAAATGTTGACTCATATCCCGGTAAAAAGGAGGATAAATCCGTTATGAACATCTTTGAAAAAAGGCTGTTTACGTCAATGTGCGGATGAACACTTCTTCGAAAGCTCTCTAACTCAAAATGCCCTACATTAAATCGATTAACTAATATTTCAAGTCATGCTGGAACTTAATTATCGGCTTTGTTACTGCTTACCGTTATGCAAATTGAATGGATGTTGCCCAAGTGTACAATGGTTCATGGGTGCTGAAATATTTATCATTCATAATTCATCAAAATATATCAGCCGTCCAAGTTCTGTAGCTTCTACTATTTTTATTTCTGGATATACATTAGAATATGAACACATCAATTAATGTAATATAAGTTAATCAGCATCAATTTCTCGTATTGAGCATGCAGCAAGAACGAATATTAATAGTTCAGTTATACCTGAAACATTTAACCAATAGTTGCCAATAGGAAGCAGATTTCATGATAGCGCAATAATAGACGATTTTGAAGAGTTTCCCTAACAGAAAAGTCATTTTATGAAGCGAAATTAGAAATAATCAAATATAGTTTTAAAAAACTAAAAAATACGCTTTTAGATTTAATCAAACTGCCCTATTATATAGGTTGTAGGATAACTTTAAGTATAGTATTAAGTATGATATACTCTTAATACCTTATTAATACATAAGATTAAGCTATATTTCACGATACTCTGATTAAATATATATTTATAAATATTAAATATATATTAAAATAGCATTAAATATATATTTTTTATATTTGTAAAGAACTTGAATTTTATCTTTTATTCAGAGTTACTTTCATACATACAAACAAACATACAAACCCACATGTGAAACTAATAAAAGCGTATTAAAAAAATTATAAAGCTGAGTGATATTTTTGTGAAAGTGATAAAGATGTATTATTTGCAACTGTAATACGCAATCGACGATTCAACTAGGTAACGTAAGTGTTTTATACGAGTGTTGCCTGTTGTTGCAATTCATTACTGTATAATGTGTATCATTTACTTCGAAAAAAGAAGTTGAAATAAACAATGGCATATTGTTTATGAGAATGCGTGTGTAAAACTATATAATTTCATAAGAAAAAAAAATCTGAATTGACACTTAGCAAATTAAAACTGGTAATTCGTCTTTGCAATGCGTGTGCTTCAACTTTCAAGGTTATTCTCGATTGACATTTCCTCCGGCGTTACTCTGTTGACACGGTCATCCTGTTATGTTGGTTTCCATTCTTTCATCTTCTTATGCAATGATTTGATACGGAAGTACGCTTTTTTAATACTCCTTTATCGATCACTGCAGATTTATGTGAAAAAAAGGAGGAAAGAAAAAAAGAAAGAAAGAAAGAAAAGAAAAGGGGGAAAAAACTGGAGTTCTTTTTTTTTGAAGTGCGTGACATTTCCTTGTGATGATTATATCAAATAGTTTTTTTTCGTGTATATGAACGTCGATACGTTCTTTCAAAGACTCACTTCTAACAAAATTTACGAGTGTTTTACATCACTTTCTGGTAAGTCTAATTCTGTACCATGTAACGATTCAATCTAATATTTTTCAAAACAACTGTTCGGGATCTTTTTTAAATTAGTCATTCTTAAAGAAACGCAATTTTTATTGAAAACCAAGTTTTGCAGCAAAAATAATTTTTGAATTATACAATTATGTTTTATTTCACTTCGGCTTTTTTTGTACTTGATGTGAAGTAAAATAGTGAGTTATTGAAAAAGATAAATTTTATAGTTATTTTGCTAATTATAGTATCCGTTTTGAACTACATTGATTTCCAACTTTTATAATTTACTATACGCGTTTGACACAAAGTTGTTTTTGATTTCTTATAGTATTAATATAAATAGTATATTTTTAGTCAAGACAATATTTTTTTCGCTCAGGTATTTTGCATAAATGATTTTTTTTTTAATTTCTGTTGAAGGAAGAGCATCAAGTAGAAACTAACAAGCATAAATATGAAAGATTCCGAAAAAAATATAATCTTTATGAATAACCAGTGTATCTAGAAGGAATGTAAAAAGAAATGATCCATTATTCATTAGCTTTGAGCTTCTTTTAATGAGTTCTTTCATTTAGATTTTAGATTATTCACAAAGAAAAAGTATTTCAGTGAACTTATTTCCACACATTATGACATAGGTCCCTTATCAGAAAATCTTGTAAGTTCATATTGTTACAAATCGTTGAAAAATAATTTTGGGTACGAAACTTTGGAAAATAAATAGTGTTCAGGAGAGTCTAAATTTTGTGTGATAATTTATTGATTTTGAGTACAAATGCTTATTTACACTATCAATTTTTAACCTCCGACTCAAAAACGAAGGGGCTTCTTAGTTTTATGTGTCTCTTTGTGTATCTGTGGGTCTCTTTCTGTGGTCTTAGCATCCTAGTTCCGAATCGGGTGAACCGATTTTGATGATTTCTATTTTGGTCTAAAGGTGACTTGGATCGAAAGTGTCCTTTGCTAGGCCTCAGTAGGACTTTGACTACTGAAGACACAGAAACCATATATCTTTCATAATTTGGCTACTGAACCAAACTTCCAGTATACTCCCATTGTATGGGTACAAAAATATGAAAATCATCGCCGAAAATTATGTATCTAATGTTTAGGTTGTAATGTTAAGGTTGTAATTAGCGAATTAAATTCGGTTTAGCAAAAGAAAGACAAAAATAACTCAACAACACAAAACGTTAATTGAAACTGACTGCTATCTATTATTAGAGCCTTAAGCTAAATTATGGTATAATAGATCTTCAGTCGATACTGACTAACTTAAAAACATGTAGTTCAAAATTTACCTGAAGTAGATATCTACCCTGATTTGTAGTTCTAAGTTTAACAATAGTTTTTGTTCTCCAGAATGTTTTCCATTTTGTCATAACATGACATTACTATACTTTATCATGATCATGGTTTTTTACAGCTAAGCATTTAAGTGATATCGTTTTTGCGTTTAATTTATTTAATGCTAACTAATTACCCGGTGTTTCCCGGGCGTTTATTGATATAACATAGCTAATTATAATTGTTTTTAACTTATTTTATGCTAAAATGAAATAGGTGAGCCTTAAATAGATAATTCATTGTTAATCGTAATCTTTTTTTGGAAAATATTCATTTAAATGTCTTAAATTTTATCAATCTGTATTTTTCAAAGCGTATCTCTATTACTCTATGTATTCAAAATTGAAAGAAAATGGCTATTTCGAGATAAAAAATTTGAATTTTGAGCTTTTTGGGTTTCTTTTTAAATTTCAAAACCAGCTTATGTGAATTCTAGTGCATCAAGGAACCTCTGTGCCAAGTTTGATGAAAATCCGGAGCTGGATTTGTATAAGGAACAAACATACATACAAACAAACAAACATACATCCATATATATATATATATATATATATATATATATATATATATATATATATATATATATATATATATATATATATATATATATATATATATATATATATATATATATATATATATATATATATATATTTTAAAGACATTTCAATGCCCAAATGGACAAATAATAAGAGATGAATTTTTCATTTCAGATATTCTAAAGACATGTTTCGATTCGTATTTTTTGCATTGTTCGCCGTCGTAATCCAAGTGTCTGCCCATCATCATGAAGTAACCACAGAAAGTGCGGAGAACAGAAAAACATGGAGGGAGGCTATTTGCGGTAATTTTTGTTCATTAATTATAATTAATAATTACAATGCTAATTACAACACATTTATTTGGCGATTGAGGGTTATTACGCTACTTTTCCATCGTCAGTAACGACATACCATTAAATTTTCATAATGTAGAAGAGAAAACTATTAACTTTATGTTTTTTTATAGTTTAATACACAGTAGATTCTCACTTTACGCTAGTTTACACAGATTTGACCTAATCAAATTAGCCATTAAGATTTCTGACGTCAAATTTTAAGCTTTAAATCATGGTTTAAGATTTGACGTCCTTATTGAGTTCTAAGCGGATGAGTTTTGTTTTTAAGCAGAATCATTGTTAAAAACAGAGAAAGTTTTCCCCTTTTTCATAGTCCTAAGTAGTTAGATTGCCGAGCTTGCAAGATTATTTTTTCCGTGCTAATGAGCTATCTTGGGTTACTGAAAACATTTTTTTACTGTTTCCAGAGCTCTTTATCTTTAGAAGTGAAGTTATTATATTCATACAATTCAAAAATAACTGAAGAAGAGCTCTTAGAAGAAGTGACGCAGAAGGACAACAACAATATTAGTTAAACACAAGCAAAACTTTTATATTGTACGTTTTGAGACATACCTTGACAACGGCAAATGATCTTTCCCCAAGTAGCACACTTCATTTTTTAAAGGTTGTAAAATGGTTATTAACGCTGTAACAACCGCTTAAAAACGCTTTTAAAACGTTTAAAGGTTATGTGTGCTACCCGGATCTGTTTTGTTAGTGAAGGAAGATCTTGTTTTGGGGGTGACATAAAACATCATGGATGCCTGTAATGCCCAAAAAAACTACATTGATTAACTAACGATTTATCCTTTAATTCTTTTTGTTTAACAATTACTGGTAAAATTATGTCTGATGTTTTGAAAATAATAAAGTAACATACAATAAAAATTAATACATAAGAAAATAGGAATGATAGAATGTGTAAAAGATAATCAAAACTTTATTTTAACTTGAAAGAACATCGAAAGTCTTCAAGAAATTATGATATATTCCTTTCTTGTTTTTGATTTGCTGCAAGCCATAGGTTTCGGTAGTATCAGAGTGTTATTACATGTTTGAAAATACAAAAACTCATAGTAATGTATTCATATTAAATAAAATTCGTAAGAAATATTCATGAGCAATAAGGTAATATTATCAGCAGATTACGAGTAAGTGCACACTTTATATGTACGTACATTTACATTATTAACATTTGTTACGGATTCATTTTAGAGTATATTTGTCTATTTCTAGAATGAAATGTTTTTAAAAACCTTTTGAATCAATTCCATATTTAACACTAATATAAGGTCTTATTTTACACAATTTTGGTTAACGCTTCAATTGCAAGGAACGTATGCCCTGCGTGGAACGAGGATCTGATGTACTATTAATTCATACAAGAAACATCGACCAATAAATGCAATATCATAAATGTTTAGCGCATGTTATAATATTTGAAAATATGCCAGAAAAAGTAGCAGGGGTAAGAAGAAAAATGATGCTCAGCGGGCACACACACACACTCGTAAATTCCTTCACCCAAACATCTCCAAATATAATGGAATAAAACTTGTAATTGGTACTGACTTGTAGCTAACATCATTTTAAGTTTATAGTTAGGATACAGTCATTGTGGAACTGAAGGTGCTTTTATGACCCCAAGTAATTAGCTTGAATTCATTTTGTAAAAAAATTCAGGCAGGTAATGTTAATTTATTCCCACGACTAGTAATTTTTTTGCGTTTATCTCTATGTTCATGCTTTTATTTATTTTTGTAGTACTTTTTACGCCAATTACAATGCAACA
Organism: Uloborus plumipes; assembly: GCA_038373865.1. Classification (NCBI taxonomy): domain Eukaryota; kingdom Metazoa; phylum Arthropoda; class Arachnida; order Araneae; family Uloboridae; genus Uloborus; species Uloborus plumipes. The sequence goes on along the minus strand of JAXGGA010005359.1, from coordinate 951 downwards.
TGGCGATTAAGGGTAATAGTGTTCGTTTAAGATTCAGAGTTTATGACTACAGCTCAGTGATTCAAAGCATTTCACATTATTGAGTCTCAGCTGTCTATGATGATAACCAAGATTCTTTTCTTCCAATCGAAAAGTATGTGTAGGAAAAAAATTCACTGTTTAGCGGATATTTTGGGATAGATAACGAACTAAAGGTGATTTTGTTATACTCAATATGGGTTTTACAATGTGTGGAAATTGGGCACATAAAGTCTCATGTACTGGTGAAACGCAAATGTAAGGGTGTGAACATATTTAGCTCTTTTCGCACCTAAAAGTTGTATCCAAACTTTGCGGTTGAGTTCCATGTTGGGATCTTACTAGGTCGGGCACAAGCGCCCAATTAATGTGGTGTAGTTAAATAGATGAAAAAACCCTCCTGAAAATACTAAGTAAATTAGTTGACAATTGTAGCTATACTTTGTGGGAAAAATATTGATTTTTTTGTGCAACTTTTCCTATGTTTTTGCTGTTTCACGACTGCTGGATTGAATGTTTGGGAAATGAAGTAATTTATGGCCAAAATTTAACAAGAGATGTTATATCGCATAAGTGATCTACGAGGTGCCACTGTATGTAGTTCTGTATTATTTTCACAGAAAAGAACAATGATAACTTGAACAATGAAATGGAGGTGTGCTTCCAGATGGAATCTCAATCCGTAAGTTCGATAAGATTGTTTTACATTTTTTTTTTGTCTTTAGCAAACATAGATATTACGTGTTCATTGGATTCTTAAAACTTTTTTCTCTAAGATTCCACTTAATCTGACCCATCCTCATCAGTAAAAACAATTTAAAACTTTGTAAGGTCAATCAATTTTTGGGTAGTTTAGAGGAGCAATTGGAGCTGAATTGAGGTGGGTTTACTTTCGTATTCGTTTGATGAAACGATTACTACTCAAATCAGAGA